>CAIGQZ010000690.1:89447-99972 GCA_903798205.1 Danio tinwini | reverse complement strand
TATATATATGTGTGTGTGTGTGTGTGTGTGTGTGTGTGTGTGTGTGTTTCGTTTTCTTTATAAAATGTACAGTGATTGTATATTTTCACTTTTCTCTTAATAAAAAAATTAATTAATTTGTAATTTGTGAGTGTGAGTGTAATTTGTAAATTTTCAATTTATGAGTGATGGTGTTTGGAAAAAAGTTTGGCTTATGCCTAATCACTATTTATTAATAAACAGGGTTAAAGAGATTTTGTTTAAAGTCCTTCACAAAATGTATCCTGACAAACTTTACTTAACTAAATTTGAAAAAGATATAAATATGAGATGTAGTTTTTTTAAGCAGAGGCCAGAGAACACTGTTCATTTATTTTAGTATTGCTCTTCTCTTTTTTTTTTGTTGCTTTTTTTGACTAAATGTAATTGACTTAATTGCTGTCAATATTGACGAAAATATTTCTTTACATTGAATTACAATTTTCAGGTACAAATACATTTTACATACGTTTTATTGTATTTAAAAATGATGTGAAGCAAGGAAGGAAATATGAGCAATTATTTATACACACTGAAAATAAAAGGATTAAAATAAATACCAATCTTAAGAAAAATAAACACACATGTAAAAAAAAAAAAGAAAATTATTTATTTATTTTTAAAATCACATTATTAATATTGTAATTAAATCAATACAAAATACTAGAACTAAATAATAGTGACAAGACATGGAATATTTCTAAATATATAGTTTTTATTAAAATATGACAAACAACTTTAAGTTTTTCCAAAACGAGGAGGATTGCTTGCTTTAGCAGCACTGTGGGCAACTGCCAGGGTCCCATGTTAATTATTACATTACATTTACAGTATGACACTGCCTGTGACTCTGTTAATACTAAAATGCCCAGACTTGTGAACAATGAGGGAGGCTGTTTTTGGCACATTTCAGAGATGTTTTTTTTCAGGGTAGGTTAATATTTTACAGTGGATTTCTGATTAAGCAGGCACATGCTAAAAAGTCCACAGTGTGACTGAGATCAGAATATCCTTCAAATTATGAGGTAAACAAAAAAAATGTTAACCCTGACACTAAAAACAAATCCTTCATGATTTAAAATGATCTTGTGCAAGAGAGCATAAAGGGCATTCTGTCAGAGAAATGACCCAGAGTCCACACTTACTAAGAATGAAATGCAACAAGAAACTGGCCAAAAAAGCAAACACTTTCTTTAGCCTCACATACATCACATACATACATCAGCTTGTGAAAAGAAAAAAACGTGCTGACGTAATCAGCGGAAGGGCGGGGCTTATGGTTCGCTCGAGGAGTTCTGGTGAGTTGACAGACAAAAACAAAACTGAAGTGCAAAAGAAGCGGCATATACTTTTGGTCTTAGATTTTAGTATAAGCGTGTTTATAACCTTGGTTTATTCGCGCAACGTTTTGAGAATTTGTTAGGCTGCTGCTCATCGCATCTTATGTGTATTGATGAGTGTTAGCAAGCTAGCCTGCTGTAGCTCATTGTACAATGAGAACCGCAGAGAGCGAATTTACATCCATTTGAATGATTCTATACTGAATCACTACATTCATTTTTTGGAAACACAACTTTAATTACTCTTTAAAACTACAATTAAGCCATTGTTTTGATGTAGAGAGGACAGTTGACATCATAACGCTATTGATTTTTTCTCACGTCCATCGTTTCTAGCTCGACAAACATGGACCAGAAGATTCCGTATGATGATTATCAACTGCCGGTAGTGTTTCTTCCCTCCTATGAAAGCCCTCCTGCATGGATCCCTCCACAAGAAGTACTGAACACTACCAATGCATGTCATTTAATCTTAGCATTTGTAATCAAACACAAGTCCTGATTAGCATCTTTCTTTTTTTGTAATCAGAGGATTCATCACCCTGACTATAACAATGAGCTGGCTCAGTTCCTACCTCGCACTATAGTGTTAAAAAAGCCCCCTGGTGCACAGCTGGGCTTCAATATCCGTGGAGGAAAAGCCTCGCAGCTTGGTATATTCATTTCAAAGGTGAGTTGTGCTAGTTAAAAACTTGTTTGTCTATTTAAACAATTGACATAATCGTATGTTGTTTGTGACAGGTGGTGCCAGATTCAGACGCCCACAGGGCAGGACTTCAGGAGGGTGATCAGGTGCTTTCTGTCAATGAAGTGGACTTTCAAGACATTGAGCATTCAAGGGTAAGATGTGACCTGTCCGTCTACGAACACTGACTGGATATCTGTGCCTCTGAGCTCAATTGGTCTGATCTTGATTTGTTTTCTAGGCAGTGGAGATTTTAAAGACAGCAAGAGAGATTTTGATGAAGGTTCGATATTTCCCTTACAGTGAGTATTACGTTAATTAACACATGAGAAATCAGACATTTCCTTTACAGTTTTGAAGGATAAATATCACATACACACCATATAATAAAAGATGCAAGTACGCTGCATTTTCTCACAACGCATTTTACAAAAACAAGCTACATTTTCTCACAACACTACGGAAATGTTTCAAAGAGACTCTAAAATGTGATGGACAAAATGCAGTGCGTTTTGTAAATTGTTTGCGTTGTGAGAAAATGCAGCACGTTTTTTAAAAATGTGTTTGTGTTGTGAGGATTTGCAGCATGTGTGCTGTCAAACGGAGGAAGATCTGGTGTGCTGGTGTTTTTTGTAATTGCTTGTGTTTTCTTAAACTGCAGCATGTTGAGCTCTCGGTCACCGTATGTAAGGGTTAAAATCTAATTTTACTTATTATTAAAATCAGGGTTATTCCAGCAAGTATTGCTTTGGACTGTTGTCTAAAAACTAATATAAACATGTCTAAAAGACAGCACTTTTTATAACATATTTTTTATGTTTTTTTAATGCAAAAAATTAAAACTATTGCCTTATAACATTTTTATTTTAAATAAGGAAGAAATGTCATAAAGAATAAAACAAAAATCACATCAAACACAAAACATGTGCTGCCAAAGAATACACTTGGAAACATTTAGCTATTAGAAGTTCTGTAATTATGAAATAACTTCATTATTAACTATTTATGATTATTTTACACACAAATTTTAAAATACTGACGCTGTGTGTCAAAACGTGGCAATTTTCTGCTTAGTTATTACAAGAGAATAATATTTTTAACATATTTTGGCATCACGGTGGCGCAGTGGGTAGCACGATCGCCTCACAGCAAGGTCGCTGGTTCGAGCCCCGGCTGGGTCAGTTGGAATATCTGTGTGAAGTTTGCATGTCCTCCCCATGTTTGTTTCGGTTTCCCCCACAGTCCAAAGACATGCGCTATAGGTGAATTAAATAAGCTAAATTGGACGTAATCTATGTGTGTGAATGTAAGAGTGTATGTGTGTTTCCTAGTGTTGGGTTGCAGCTGGAAGGGCATCCGCTGCGTAAAACATATGCTGGATAAGTTGACTGTTCATTCCACTATGGCGACCCCTGATTAATAAAGGGACTAAGCCGAAAAGAAAATGAATGAATGAATGAATTAAAAAAATATTTGGGGAGATGTCTTAGAGAATGGAAGACTATATAGAGAACCACTGCATTAGTCTAGTCTTGTTTAAATACTTAAAACAGGGGTGTCCAAACTCAGTCCTGGAGGGCCGGTGTCCTGCAAAGTTTAGTTCCAACCCCAATCAGACACACCTGGGCTAGCTAATCAAGCTCTTAAGCCGAAGTCACACTAGAGTTTGAGCTTGTGAAATTCTGTCGTACGGCGCTGCGAAAAGGGGCGGGATTAAACAAGATGATTAGACATTAAAAAAAGCGAGCGATTGCTCCATGTTTTAAATTTCTGTTCAGAGAGGTCATGTTTTGATCCTGGATTGGTCTTACGCAGTCAAGTGATGCGATTTCACAGGTCAGAGTTCCCCAAGCTTGAACTTTGCACCGCAGCAACCTGCGAAACTCGACGCATAACCCTGCGTTTCCGGTTTGACGCATTAGCGTGTGTATAAATGGAAGTCTATGAGGAGAAAAGTCCAGTGTGACCGCGGCTTTACTAGGCTCTCTAGAAACATCTTTGCAGGTGTGTGGAGGCAATATAAAGCTGAAATCTACAGGACACCAGCCCTCCAGGACCGAGTTTGGACACCCCTGACTTAAAAGGATAGCACAATCAAAAATTTAACTTACTGACCCTCAAGTGGTTCCATGCTTTTATTAGTTTTTTTTCTTCTGTTGAACACAAAATAAGATCATTTGAATTCTGTTATAAACCTGTAACCATTGACTTTCATAGTAGGCAAACAAATACTAAGGAATTCAGTGGTTACAGGTTTCCAACATTTATTTCAAAGTAACTTCTTTAGTATTCAACAGAAAAAAGAAACTCAAACAGGTTTAACGAATGAAGGGTGAGTAAACGATGACTGAATCTTCCGTTTTGGGGGAACGTTCCCTTTAAGTGACTGTTTCTGGCTGTGCTTGACATCATGAATATGTTTCCAGATTACCAGCGGCAGAAGGAGAGGACCGTCCACTAGGTGTCAGAGCAGACCTTCAGGAGCGCAGCAGTGATGAGGCGTTGGTGTGTCAGTGAGAAAGGCTCGTCTCCTCTGCATCATCTTCCTCCCACAAACTCTTTTCTCTGACTAAAAGACTGCTTAAAGAAATCATCTTCCAACACTCCAGCACAGGCCTTGATGATTCACCTCTAGCGCTGGCTTTTCCAGATCTGTCTCCTGTTTTTATCTGGGAAAACAAGCATATTCTTTGGGACATGAAAAGAAACACATGCTAGAAGTCTTATTTATTGAAAGAGCTATATAGAAGTGCAGGGGTAAGGGAAATTCCTGAGTAAGTTATGATTAATTTCTCTTAGAAGCGTTTGTAAAATGACTGATGTTATAATGACTAATATATCTTGTATTCTTTAAAAACCTTTTCTTTTTAAATACATTTCAGTCGTGCATAAGCATTATGATGTCCTGCTGAACAACACATTGCTACTGACTAATTAAATCTCATTTAATTGTGCACATACACAGTGTAAGTTTGTCCAAATGCCATTCATCCAGATTTTTTTTAAATAAACATGTAGGATCCTATGATGTCCTGTGATGGGTGAAACATGGACTGAATTGCAGAATCTAGCCAGAAAATGTCTGTGGCAAATTTTGGATGAATAAAACCAATATAGTGATGTATGTATTATTTTATTGCAATATGGACTAGATTCTGAATATTAAACCTCTCAAAGCTATTTAAAGTCTGCATGTTTTGTGTGTCTTCACGAATGAATGAATTGGTTCTGTTTAAAACACAAACTCAAGCACGTGTTAAGACACTCGTGGTGTTTTCAGGATTTGCAGTCTCACTATGAGGATGTGAACACAAAGTTCATATCCAGAACGGCTTTAACAGTCACTTAATTTAAGAGTTTTTTGCCATTTTATGCTAGGATAAACTATTACGCACTTAAACACAAACGTCCTCTCAGCAACCCTGCAAAATAAATGTTCTGTGTTCAAGATTATACTATTGTCTTGAAAATAATCATAATGATATTAAACACCAAATAATTTGTAATAATTTAAACTTTTACTGACTAGCTGATATTTTTTCCCCATCAGCTAATAAATACTGTTTGTTGTATTCTATTTATTAAACAAAGGTTTTCAGTGAATCTAGACAATGTATTTTGGTGCATTTAAACAAAACAGATTTATTAAACAGATACATTTATTAAAATAATATTTTAGTCACCAATTATATTCAGAAATAGAAAGATAATACAATTAAATTCATGCAAAATATTGCAAAAAATTTACTAACTACTAAATTTCACCAATATTTTAAATATTTTTTGTTTCTTTTTTTTTTGTTCTTTTAAAAAATATATATTTTCTCTAACATAAATTTGGGCCACTAATTTTTGGACAGTTATCGTAAATAATTTTGTTAGATAAGCTCCAGATTTGGCTTCAGTACTGACTAATCTAATGTATATGCACACATATAATATTGTAAAGCTTCCTATAGAAAATTAAAACCAAAAGAAAATACACAGAAAATTTGGAAAGTAAAAAAAAATTATATTTTAATAAAAAAATGAAATTAATTAAAATATTTCATTAATTCAAAAAAGATGTGTAGAACGGTGTAAGAAGTAAATTTTATAATCTCAGAAATGGCAGCTAATGTTGGTGTTAGTGAAGTTAATACACACTACCTGACAAGTCTCGTCATCGATCCCAGTTGAAAGAGCAACAAATAATCTTTAAACCTAAACTAAAAAATAAATAAATCTTGACTTCTAGTTGATCATTTGCAAAAGTGGCAGAAGGTAGATTCTTCTGATGAATCATCTGTTGTACCATCCCGATCATCACAAATACTGCAGAAAACCTATTGGAACCTGCATGGACCCAAGATTCTCACAGAAATCAGTCAAGTTTGGGGAAGGAAAAATCATGGTTTAGGGTTGCATTCAGTATGGGGGCGTGCGAGAGGTCTGCAGAGTGGATGGCAATATCAACAGCCTGAGGTATTAAGGCATTTGTGCTGCTCAATACATTACAAACCACAGGAGGGCAAATTCTTCAGCAGGATAGCGCTCTTCATACTTCAGCCTACACATCAAAGTTTCTGATAGCAAAGAAGGTCAAGGTGCTCCAGAATTGGCCAGCCCAATCACCAGACATAAACATTATTGAGCATGTCTGGGGTAAGATGGAGGAGGAGGCACTGAGGATGAATCCAAAGAATCTTGATGAACTCTGAGAGTCTTGCAAGAATGCTTTCTTTGTCATTCCAGATGACTTTATTAATAAGTTGAGTCATTGTAGAGATGTATGGATGCTGTCGTCCAAGCTCATGGGAGTCATACACAATATTAATTCTTTTTCCACTGCACCATGACTTTATATTCTATACTGTACATTATTTCTGTTAAGTGACAAGACTTTTGTCTAAGCAAAGTCAGACCTTACTGTTGTAATTAAATAATTAAAAATCAAGGCATGATCATATTTTATTTTGGTAAAATAAGCGTAATCTAGAGGCTTTTGCCTTTCATATAAGCCACTTATGACACCAAATGATCAACTAGAGGTCAAGATATTATTTGTTGTTCCTAAAACTTAAATAGGCAACAAGACTTTTGTCAGGTAGTGTACTATGACAATTAGATGATCAACATAATCAACGCAGCTAGAAATTCAACTAAATTACAGATCTATATCTACATTATTACACAACGTTCACATTTTTATTGTGCTACTAGAACAGATTGGTGGACATGCAGATACTATACTGGGTATTCTAAAAATAATTATGTGAACTTACAACAAGCAGTGGCATCAATAAACCTTCCAAAATCAATATTAAGAATAATGAATAAAACCAAAAGCCTTTAAAAGAACAATATAATTTATTTAAAATAGTAAATGTATAAAACCATATTACCCTTTAGTGAGTTAGGACTTCATACATATGAAATTCAAGTTCCCAAACTCAAATCTACACATCCGTCCTTCCTCAGAAAAAAAACGTCTGGAATAAATACAGGCAACTTTGCAACCTAACTGTCCTGATAAACGTCTTTGCATGAATGCACTGGGGTCGTATTAAAGGGATAGTTCACCCACAAATTACCTCACCATTTACTCACGTGGTTACAAACCGTTATGAACTTCTTTATGCTGTTGAACACAAAAGAAGATTGTTGCAGGATTAAATTTTTCTAAAAAAGTATTTTGTGTTCAACAGAAAAAAGTCGAACACCAGTAAAGGGTGAGGGTGGTACTTTATGTTAACAATGTCTCTTTCATATACAAGGGCTAAAGACATAACTGTAAAGCACAGGACAGCTCCATCATTCAGTTTCTTCACTATCCCTCTGCCTGTTACAGGCAAATACATACCACTTCAAGTAATAAATCCTGAGGTAATACTACTTCATGTTTTGGTCTGCTTCGCTCTTATTACGAGGCCACGAAACACGTTCTCTCATTGTTGCTTGGTGTCATTATCACACGCACAAACACACACCACAAGACGCACAGATATAAATAGGCAAACATAAAGAATGGCATTGCAAGAGAGCCTCTCCCAAAACACGGAGACTTAAAAGAAATATTAAACATGTTTGACTACTTACAAGTTATTTAACTGCCATTTACAGCACTTAGGTGCGGCTTCATCAAACCATTTAACAATAAATTACAAAGCAAAAAAGTCATTTATGAAAATGAACCACCTTCAAAATGGTATTAAATTAAATTAGGAAGCAGAGCTGCATAGTGTTTCCTCTTTTTTTTTTGAGCACCATTGTTGGCATAAGAAACTCAAACGTGGATAATTAGATGTGCTGTGATTGTAAACATCTACTCTGTGAGCAGGAGGGAGGAATATAAGTGTGGTGTGAGGTAACTGAATCAGAGCTACAAGCCGTCCGCTCTCTTTTTTTTCTTTTCTTTTCAGTTTGAAGTCATTTTTAGCTGCTGTCCTCATTCTCCTGAGCGTCTTTGGTCGAGCTCTCGTCCACATTCTCGAGTGAGTCTCCGCGCTGGATGGACAGCTCTGCAGGGTCCATCATGGCCAGTTCGCTCTGGATGGGGTACAGCCATGGCTTGTGATCTGGAGAGTTTGTTGCTTTCCAGGCAGGGTAGTTTTGACCGGCTTTATAAGCGCTTCTCAACACCTGAGGAATGACAGGAGAGAATGAAGGAGTGGCACTGGTATCGTCGGAAGTGACACTGAACTTTGGTCGTTTTCTTCAGTCTTGTGTAACCCAAACAGTGTGACAGAATCCGGTTTTACCTCATTTTCTAGAAGTGCAGTGACTCAAATTGCAGCAAGTCTTTTTTGCTCAAGTGTTACTATAAATAAACAGCATTTCTGGACTCTGACTGGGTCTTCAAATGTTTTTTGGCAGCATTAAGTACACTGTAAAAAATATCTGTTTATTTCTGTATTTTGTGATTCACATGTGTTTTCTGTTTATTTACGGTTGTGAATTGCATTATGGGAGCTTTATCTCTGCTCTGTCGACTTTATGTTGAAAATTCAACTCTACAGTTTAACAAAGTGACTTTTATTGACATTTTAGTAGTTTGAAATAATATAATAGGGTTTCTACAGGTCTCGCCAAGTTAAATTTAAGACTTTAAGACATGTTTAGGACCATTTTGAATAAAATTTTTGACTTATACAGAGCTAAATGCTAAGAATTTTTTTAAATATGCCAGTTAGAACAGGCATTTACTTGTCCAATGAAAATTATTATAACTTAATACATTTAATAATACAATAATAATAATTTGATAATAAAAAATGTATAGGTTAGGTCAGTATCCTCAGGAGTAAATATATGGAGAATTTTTAACATGTTACTGTAAGGAAAGAAAGTACGTGCTATTTTTAAATAAAAAAGTCAAAGGTTTTATTAATTTGGATTGTTGGTAATTGTATGGGTGTTAATGGCCAGATTGAGTAGCTATACATGAACAAAGGAAAATTAACACTCTTTAAAAAAAGATTTAAGATTTAGAACACAATCTTTCAGTAGATTTAAGACATTTTAAAACTTTAAGACCCCGAGAATACCCTGATATAAGAAATAAAATAAAGAGAAATAATGTACTGGCAGTTTATTACAGGGTTGTTGTGTACTGTAAAATACAACACCATCCCAGACAATATATTAATTTTAACTATTACAAATGTTAATAAAACTCACTTTTTCCAACTTTTCAATGTTAAAAGTTTTTGTAGGAAAGATCAAGGTCCCATAATGCAATTCAAAAGCATAATTCATGCATCACGGTGTTCAATACTGCCCATAAAGTCTGAATTTAATGTGACTGACCTGCCGTTTTGTTTAATCTAGACAAACAAGTTGTGGAGTAATCATAAAACAATAAAAATCATCATTATGCTTTAAAAAGTAACATGGTACTAGTACCATGTAGAGAAAAAGACGTCCCGATTTGGTGTCCACATTAAATTCAATTTACAAAAGAGGACTTACATACATACTAATACTTATTCACTCACTCCCAGGGCCGTTTATATCGAAGTTGATATTTATCCACACCATGTTGGTGTTTTGAAACATCAAATTTTTATGAGGTGGGTCGTTAGCCCAACGCTCAACCCCCAACCTGGAGAAACAGGACATACACATATACTACGGACAATTTAGCTTACCCAATTTACCTATAGCGCATGTCTTTGGACTTGTGGGGAAAACCGGAGCACCCGGAGGAAACCCATGCAAACACGGGGAGAACATGCAAACTCCACACAGAAATGCAAACTAACCCAGCCGGGGCTTGAACCAGTGACCTTCTTGTTGTGAGGCGACAGTGCTAACCACTGAGCCACCGTGCCACCCATACTAATACTACTTATATAAAATATAAGTTAAATGTCAACTTCTAACATCTACATGAATAAAATAATAAGTGTGTAATGGTCCAGACGTTGATTTTACCAGTACACATTTAAATAAATATATAAAATATCAAGTGGATAATATATATATATATATATATATATAT
>CAIGQZ010000690.1:56709-84447 GCA_903798205.1 Danio tinwini | reverse complement strand
AAGTCATTTAAAAACATGGTACCCCTACTCTAAATAAATATAGTCTATTAGCCATCAACTGCTACTGAGGGAGGAGGAATTTAAAAACCTAATTGCTTGGGGCATAAATGAATTTTTTTTCCTATTTCTTACACACCTGGGATCGCTACATCAATGATCTGATGGTAATAATTGGAAGGTGTTTGATAAAGGATGTTTCTCATCATTGAGTACGTTTACATAGACACCAATAATCCGATTTTAATACGATTAAGACAATACTCTGATTAAGAGTCTACCATGCAAACAGTGATTTTTGATTAATCCGATTAAGGTCATAATCGAACTAAAGAGAAATCGAATAAAGACATGTGGAGTATGCAGATTTTAGTTGTCTTATTGAAGTGCACACATGTAAACACCCTAATCGAACTATTACCATCATGTAGGACTTTTTGCTGCATAGTCCATACACACATTCCTGTTTGACACTATTCTTTGCACCTACTGAGTCAGTGAAGGACAACAGACACATACACAGCAAAATGTGGAGTTTTTTCCCCCATTTTGCGTATGATATCAAATTCCACTAAAACAACACTCTTCCAGCAGTTCATACTCACATCCAATATCTAGTTTGTCACAGGGGGCATGCATGAAATAATCCAGAATAAAAGCACGATTACGCACGAACAAAATGGCAACTGTTGTCCACACTGACTTGTAGCTTCATTTGAGCTATTCAGAAACCTATGGGTGACGTCACGGATACTACGTCTATATCTTTTACAGTCTATGGAACTAACATACATATATAAGATAACAGGTCACTATTAGCATTATTGCTGAAATTATCATTATTATCATTACTAATATTAGTGTTAAACAGGCATCTTTCAAGCTATAGCTGATATGCAAAGAATAATAAATTGATCAAAAATCAGCCAATAACATTGACAACAACAAAATAGTGCATCTCGAAATTATCAATCAACTTCTAATAATCAAAATATAATATTTAAAATATTCAGTGTTTGAATATCTTCAAATTGACATGAATTTTTACTATTTGAAAGTCATTATTTTTCTAATTTTAAGTCCACAACCTATTTATGGCTGCACATAATGATAAAAGAGGGTGTAAGCAAATAAAAAGATGTACCGGATGTTTCACTGAGAAGTTAATGATCACATATTCATTTTCAGACGCCTGCCATGAGCGCAGGGTCACCACATCTCTGTTTTTCAATGGTTTCGGACAAATCCCTGTGAATCAAGGAGAAAAATAAACTCTTTTTATAACCAGTAGGTCTATAAATAGCATTTACTGACTGAGAAAGAAAAAAAAGAGGAACAAAGCTATCTTGGTGTTGACTATAAATACACACAAAAACATGGTCCCAGGAGACTTATCTTCAGCCATTACTGCAGTCACATTGTTAGGAGAACAACAGCTTAAGGACTATTCGAATAACCATCATGAAACATAATGGAATAACTCTTAAAAAGAGGTTTTAAACTGATACAGATACAACAATGATCACATGACTCACATGAGTAGTAGCCCACATCAGCATTGTGAGCCAGACGGGCGATGTCAAAACTCTCCAGCATGGTAGGGTCCCATGTTTTGCGGTACTGGCCGTCATGAAGAACATCATACATGGTGGCAGCAGATACATCCTTTATGTTTATTTGACACTGTATTGGAAACGAAGGCATTTGCATGTGTGTTGTTATGGCAGCAGTAGCTACACATGACATGTAAATAAACTGGAATTTAATATATGGGGTAAAGAAAATAAAAAATATTGAGTAAAAACTACTCAATTGTTTACTAATGTCTAATTCACTAGAAAGACTATGACGTACTGTAGCCATGTCACTTCTAATAGTAAAGTTTATTATTTTGTTCATAAATGACAATTACATTGATATGTGTAAAGGCTAAAAGCTGTTTATAGATACTCTTCAACAATATAAAATCATACACACACATATATATATATATATATATATATTATAAACAGTTTGATTAGATGTAGGCAAACATCTTACCTTGATTTTGTGCACTTTGGAGTAGTTTCCTTTGTTGTTAATAGAAGCAGATAAAGGTGCCTGCTCGACCCAAACCTCCATGTCATTTTTATCATACTTGTTGACCCAATTCTCCGTGGACAAGCATTGTCTCTTGAACTCAGTGAACATGGATTCATCTGGAAGGATTCCTGAACCGCGAGACATTCTGAAAAGACAATTTCACCAATGAAAATACAAGGTTCTTCTGAGAGATGTCGTTTGTGTCAAGACTTGATATCTCTGGTCTCTAGTCAGTATGAGCAGCACTTATTGTAGTCGCAGTCAGACTAACATTTCAAGCTCGACAAGATTTTTTCGCAAATTCCTTACCTGGCGTCGACGTAAGCGCGTGGAAAAATCTCGTCACCACTTCCGGGAGTAGGACAGGTGTATTAGTGTTACAACACTAGCAGAACGCAGGCAGCAGTACTGAACGACAGTGATTTTACACAATGACATAACGTTGATTTATACTCAAGAAAAACTGCAGGCAAACTGGCACAAACCGGGTGTGTCGAAACGCCCCACATAGATGGATCATTCGGGTGTGGGTCCAGTGGTCTCCCTGATTCGATTTGCATGATTAATTCATAACTGAGTCCCGAAGACGAGCTGTGAACACCGCCCTGAGTTCACCGACCGAAACCCTTCAAAGTGATCACCGAGAGGAAACTCATTCATTGTGTTGGACAGACTGTATGGCAGTAAGACTAAATAGACGGAGAACTTTGAGTTTAAAAACCGAGAACTACTCTGTAATGTAAGATATATTAGGCCATCTGTGGAAAAACAATAATGCCTGTCTTTGATATTTAACCAAGTTAAATATGAGATATAATATATATATATATATAAAATATAAGATATTTGTTAAATTACCTTGATTTTCAATCACACACAAAAATATATATATTTTTATCTTATTTTCTGGGAAAAACTGCTCAGTGACAGCATTTTGTTCAAATTAATACCTAATAATCCATTAAATTGAGAAACTTAAAGTGTTCATGTAATTCCTTAATTACATTTATTCACACATAGTAAACTTTTACCAACAATCTTGTATTTTAAAGAGACAAAATGAATATATAGCTAAAATTAAACATTTACAAGAAGTTTGGATCTTCTTTATAACAGGTTTTAATGAAAAGTGATTCAGAAATTTGTTCAATAGCATATTTATTAAGCAAAATAGCACATTTGAGTTAGTGGCAAGCTTTAATATTAGTAGTATGTAATACTATAATGTGTGTCTGTCTCCCAATGCAAAATTGAGTGAATTATAATGATCACCAGGGGCGGACTCAAAACACTCTCTTCCTCTATGGATATTTGTTTTCTCTCTAGATTCATTTTTTTTTTTTTTTTGTAAATAAACTGCATGTTTATATGGAACCTTCTTAATAAAAAATTAAATATAATATACCTGCAAATAAAAAGCAAACTCACAAACTATGTAGTTAATTAGCCATACTTGTGATTTGTGATCAGATTTTAATATTTGCATGTGCAGTACGGAAGGAATGTTCTACTATTCATGGGGGCCACTGGTTTGGAACAGAAGAAATAACGTTAAAATCGTATTGGTTATAGACAGATTTTACAACATATGATAGAAAAATTCTAAAATAGCTTTTGATGATTAATATAGGCTCCTTGACATTGGTCGGGCCCCCTAATTTCTCAGCGCCTCAAACGGTTGCTTACCTTACGTATTGGTTAAGTCCACCCCTGACAATCACTATGTATTCCATGAAATTTACTGCATATGATTGTGTAAAATAAATTACATCAAATACATGGAGGATGCTAACAATATAGTGGCGCAGTAAGTTGTAACCTTACAGCAAGAAGGTCACTGGTTCGAGCCTCGACTGGGTCAGTTGACATTTCTGTGTGGAGTTTGCATGTACTCCCCGTTTTTGCGTGGGTTCTCTTCAGGTGTTCCGGTTTCCCCCACAAGTCCAAAGACATGCGCTATAGGTGAATTGGGTAAGCTAAATTGTGCGTAGTGTATGAGTGTGAATGAGATTGTATGGGTGTTTCCCAGTAATGGGTTGCAGCTGGAAGGGCATCCGCTGCGTATATGCTGGATAAGTTGGCGGTTCATTCCCCTGTGATGACCCCTGATTAATAAAGCGACTAAGCTGAAAAGAAAATGAATGATTAAATGTTAATAACATCCAACCCCATATTTATAGCTCATTTATACACACAGAAACCAAGAGCAAAATTTGGTGAAATATCTTTTATTCATGTGATACATTTTGGTGTCTCTTTAACCTTCCATTTTTTACAGCATATAATAATAATAATAGTACTTTGTTCACACAAACTTTGCTAAACACTAGTAGACAGCGTATTTCAAACAGACCAACACACTTCAGAAGAGCACACAGCTGAGTATTCAGTCAGTGGTGAGTGACAGAGCTGTTCAGGAGGGTTTTCACTCTTATGTCAATTCTTACATAATCAAACCATATTAAATGTTAGCGTTTAAAACACACCTGATGCTCTTGTTTTTTAGGATTTGTTGTCGAATAAGAGGAAAAAGCAAAAGTGCTGAGGGGTTTCCACCAGCAAATAAAAGCCCACTCAAGCTATACTGTAGAAACCCAGCGTTACAGATTGGACTTGTGGCAAGAAGAGAGTGACATGAGCAGGTTTTTGCAATACAGTAGCCAGGCAGCAATGCAAATTACACATCAATCTTTAAATCCTGCACATTGCTGCCATTCCTGTCAAGCATACAACACACTTTCACTAACTAGTGAGATAATAAATAAACACATGAAACCAACAGTCTTACGACAAGCAATACCAAGACATGTCTGTACACCAAGCGATAGCCGTGTCGGAGGAAGTCTAAACATCCCAAACTCGAAAACTCGTTAGCTCTATGCAATGTTAACAGGCTGGAGCAAAGCACAGCGCTGCGGCCTGATCTGGTGCACTATGACAACAAAACAAGCAAGGCAATTTTGTGTTAAACCGTCTCTAAACTGCATGCTGTTCCTACACTCGCACAGCAAAAACAAGGCAGAAAATGATGAGTGGAATTAGTGTGAACTGCTGATGCTTTCCATAGCCAAGCTCAGTTACCATAGTTTTGTTAGTACATACAGGGTTTTTTTTACCATTAAAGTTGTGGATAAGTCATTAAATATCTTAGGCTTTGAGTTTTAATGAAATTAAATATGTTTACAAAGCAATTTTCCCTTTTCTAAGAATGTTAAATCCAAATTCCCGCCCCCCACAACTCAATACATTCGACCTCTATGAAACCCTCCGAATATAAAATCCGCCTGTTCTTGAATGAGACCTCTCTCGTAAATAAAACTGCTCAATTATTGGCCGAACGTGAATCTTTCTTGAAACAAAAAGACCTTTAAATGATAGCTGGTCCCTAATACCGTATATATCACACACACAAAAAAAACACCCAGTTATACAGAAATTTAATCATATGACCATTTCAAAATCAGAATAAATAACTTCTGCCAACAATATAGTGTGCTTAAAAAAACAAAACGAATTGGTAACAGAAGTTTACAGCCTCTCAACACAATAATCTCAACCTCTTCCTCCAGTGAAATTTCTTAAAAAAGCCTTAAAAAAACAAGAGGACATCAGCCCGAGCTCTGAAACACTTCACAACGACTATGACGGCACTGATGTGTGAAAACTCAAGAGCATATGAGCTTATGTCAGTCTGCAATCCCATATAATGCCATGCAGCCAGAACAGATGAGAATCTGAATGGTTTTCGCATTTAATCTATGCTTTGATTTACGTTTTCCCCCCATTAATATACATGTTTTAGAATCCGTTTGAATACAGAGTTGTAGCACATCCACACGGTTACTCTGAGAAGTCACTGAGTCGAAGAGAAAGAAAGGGTTCTTGGCTCGTGACACGGAGCCGTGAGAGGAGTGAGTGACCACTGAGAGGCAAGCTGTGTGTGTGTGAGGGGGTTGAGTGGGGGGGGCATAGGACCTGCTGGGGGACGAGGGTGGTTTACTAGCACGAGCAGCTGCTTTCGGTAACAGGCAACTCCGGAGGCTTCTCCAGTTTGATGTCGATCACTGAGGGTTTAGATTAAGAATGTATAAGTGGGAAAGAACTGGGTGATGTTAATAAATGTGTCATGAAAGGGATAGTTCACCCTGAAATTAATATTCTGTCATCATTTACTTACTCTTGTTCTAAACCAGTTTCTTTTTTTTGGTTTTGTCAAACACAAAAGAAGATATGCTGAAGAATTCTGGAAACCCGTAACCACTGACTTGCTCTGAATTTGTTATTCCTTCTCAGGAAGTCAGTGGTTATTGGGTTTCCAGCAAAACTTCTTTTGTGTTCAGCAGAATGAAATAAATACTCAAACTAATTTGGAACAAGTAACAGCTGAGTTAATGATGACATAATTTTCATTTTGGGGTGAGCCATCACTTAAAGTCTAAAATAAACATTGTTTTTTATGCATAAGCTATGGTGTGCATACAGAAAACATGAAGAATTTTTGTCTTTAACAACACACGCATAGCCTGATATATATTGAATATGGAAGGCAATTAGGGACAAAAAAAATGCCATCAACATTAGCTCCTTTCACACATTGATACCGGTAAATATCCAAAATATTTCCGAAACGACTAAAATTTTTTCAGAAAAGAGCTTTCACACGGTAAATTCTGACATCATTAGCCAGAAATGAGTTCTAAACTGCTGCACTTGTATTGGTACACATTGAAGAGATCAGGCTTTTGTTGATGGTTTCACTTTGATTTAAAGCTTTAGCATTAATGTAGCTGCTTTGTCTCAGAGACATCCAAAGGCAGAAGTGCGAACCGCAGCTAAATGTTTACACATTTGACTACATTACAAATTCTGTGGATAAATAAGTATTGTGAACAACTTCGATGAAAACATGGAGGAACACTTGTGTGCTGGCGCTCACCGGAGCACTTCTTCACATGCATACGCATCAAGCAACTGAAGCAAAGCCTGAAGGTAAACAAACAGCGGTTTATCATAAACTTTTATTCAATCTTTTTATACACAGCTGGCATTAAGAAGGAACATAGAAACATTACCTGGCTAACAACTAGCTGCTAAATGTGTCTGGCTTTTATTTTCATAAACAGCGCATGCATCTGAGTGTTCTGATTGGCTGGAGTAGACGTCTTACGTTAGCGTGTTCTAATCGTGAAAGCGCTCTTTTCTGCAATTTTCCTTCTGCGTTCACACAGCGCAGCATTCCGGCAAATTACTGGTAATGTTACAAGTTTTCTTAATTTACCTGTATTTTCAAAAAGGACCTGTTCACACATGATCCCTTTCACAAAGTTGCCAATAATTTTCCAGAAAGGTCTGTATTGGCTCGTTTCCACTGACTGGTACGGAACCAAATCCTACCGTACCACTTTTTCAGCACCCTTTCGAAATGGTACCAAACACGAGAAAGGGTACGAAAAGGGTCCCAAAGGCAGAGCTAGACGCGCAGCTGAACGATACTGGTTTACAGAGATGCGTCACGAGCTCACGCAATAAGCCAGAATGAAAACAAAGGAGCCGCCATGTTTTCATACACAGCCGAGACTATACTGTATATCCATATAATAACATATAATAACGAGCCCTGTTCGATCTGGGCTCAAATGAACATTGTCGTTATCTTGATGAACAGCCACAAAGCCAAAAAAAGGAGCAGATTTTATCTTTTGCCCCATAGTTTTTTACGAGCCAGTCTGAAGCGCGAGCGGTTTTGCGTTTTTGCTTGTGCTCGTCGCGTTTCTTTATTTGAAATAACAAACTTCTTGAGCTGATGATAACGTGTGCTTGATTATTGACGTGCTTTTGAAACCTGATCCTGTCAGAAACTGACAAACGTAAGAGTGACGCGCCAAAAAACAAAAGGAGCCGGAAAAAAGGAGCACATTATTTTTTCAGCAAACGTGAACAAACTGCCATGTTTAACTATTATTATCACCTTTTGCACTATTATGAACTCAGAATGATGGAATTACTTTCTAACAAGAGGCTACTTGTGCTGCTGAAGGTTAAAAGACACATTTAATCATGAGAGGTCTGCACTGACAGGGCTCTATTTCCTGCTGTTTTTAACCTAAATAAGGCCTAAATGTATGCGGTGTGTAGTTTTTCTGTAAGTGGTAACATATCGGAGACTGTAAGGGTCTGTATGTGTTCATATTTGTTGCATTTATTTATTTATTTTATATAACTGCAGACGTTACATTAGGCTATTTCGCATTGATCTGCAGTTATAATCAACTCATGTTCATAGTAAAGTTAGTAATAAACACTTATACAGAAGTATTTGTGTCTAAAGCATCTGTTTTGTGAGAAGTGCTTCTTATATGATATGTGAGCGACCCGTACAGCTTTACTGTAGACATTTTCTCGAGCAAAAATGACGTTAACTGCAACTTTCTGTCGTACACCACGCCCACCAAAAGAGTACCATTGGTACCCTTTTAGCAGTGGAAACGCAAGCCTGATAAAGGTGACCCATACCGACCCGTACCGTACCGTACCAGTCAGTGGAAACAAGCCATATGTGTGTAATAACAGCTGACCATCATTATGCTTCATATACAAATAGTCTAAAAATGTGTTGTATTTGGCCATTTTGTCAGTCACAGGTTTCATTTTAAGACTTTTGACCTTCTGATCACTTTCAATATAGAAAGAAATCTGGCTATATACATAATATGATGATCCCCTACACATTTAACATATTTAAACACTTTTTGTCCCATATTGCCTTCCATATCCATCCATATTAGTTTTCCATATATTGAAGGGTTAAATGAAATGAAATTCATGAAAGAAACATGAAATTTGATCATCAATGTAAATTTGATGAACAAGGATAAAGACATTTATCACATTTAACTTTTGGAGTTTACACTTATGTGACATCATACGTGTCAATTTTATACATCATCTGAAAGATAAATAAAATGTTATTGACGCTTGGTTTGTTATGATAGAATAATATAATTTGACTATTTGAAAATCTTAAATCTGAGGGTGCAAAAAAAATCTATATTCTGAGAATAACCACATTTAAAAGTCATCTAAATAAAGTGCATTTAAAAAGCAATGTACATGACTAACAAAAAATGAAATTGATATATTTACTGTAGGAAATTAACAAAATCTCTTCAATAAATGTTGAAGAAAGAAAATCAATAATGTTGACACAATTGTTTTGTGGTGCAGGGTCACATATGGGTTATCAGTACACTGCAGTCCCTCACCATAACATGGTTCACCTATCGTGCCGTTATCGTGTATCGTATTTAGCTGATTTTTTTTGAGCAATTTGACATGCTTTTTTTTTTACAGCGCATTCTGTTCTGCGTTCTTATTGGCTGTAGACCATTGTCAATCTATCTCCTCTGTGCCATGTCTCCTGTACAGTACAGAATGCGTTCAGCTTGCCTAATATACATACATTTTTGATCGCTAGCAGTGTGACTCTGAAGTGCTGGACTGTATGTTTGCAATTTTTTTCCCCAACAAACCCCACAATGTTGACGAAACATTCAGCACTGTCAAAGGCAGAGGAAGATGCTAACTATCGCACAAAAAGTTTTGGACATGCTAAAAGGAAGGTAGAAGTTACGCGAGTGTTTAAACAAGAGAAAAGTGTGAAAATGTCAATGCCTGTCTGGGAAAAGTGAATAAAGTGTGTAGTGAAGGGTTTTACAGCCTTAAAACATCTACAGGGTATTTACATGGATAAACCTTAATAAATTACATAGACAATTGCCTTCAGATGACCCCAAAGATAAAAGTCTAAGGCAGTCAGATCGAGAGACCTTGGGGGCCATTCAACTGGCCCACGACAACCAATCCACTTTTCAGGAAACTGTATTCAGAAAACCATTTCCATTTTATTAAGGTGTATCCATATAAATGGCCCACCCTGTATAATAATTCTAAAAAATAAAGCAGACTACTTTGCGGATTTCACCTATTGCGGGCTATTTTTAGAACGTAACTCCCGTGCTTAATGAGGGACCACTTCAAAAGACTTCACATTCAACTAAGAACAACTATTTCTGTGGGAAAAATGGCATTTTTAATATCTGCTATGATTTATTATAGTTTAAAGTTTGTAAATAATGGGCAGACAAACAGAAATGCTTTTGATCTTGTGTTATCGGCAGTTGTGAACAAACTGATTCTGACATCTTAATACAAGTGATGTTATAACTGTCAGAAGCCCTTTACGCTGCATGTGAAGGATACTGTCCTCTTTGCTTTTCTCTGGCGTACTATCCATTCCAGGCAAAGCAGCAGCAACACGACGAAACAGCTAGAAAAAAAGAAAGTTCATTAGCTTAAAAAAAATTATGCTTAAGCAAAATGTGCTTAAATTTATACAAATATCTGTCCTAGTAGAAGGGGAAACTTGGTGTAATCGTCACACATTTTTTTCAGTCTTTTTTTTCAGTATTTCTCACGTTAGGTTAAGGTTGATTCATTTGTAAAATACATTCCTTAAAGTCTAGGTTGCAAGTACTTCCACTGAAACTGCCTAGAGACAATATGACAATATTGTGTGATATGTTGTCATACAATATGGGCTAAAATTCTTGCAACGGAAGTGCCTTAAAACAAGTTCAGGTGTATTAAAACTGTAGAAATATTAAAGAATTCAAGACATGATCAGCTAGAATTTGGCTAGCAAAAACTGTAATGAATAAATTGGATAAAAATGTATAAACTAACATTATATGTACATATAAACATATAATTCATAAATAAATGACACGTATAGATTAAATTACTTTTGAAAACAGTTGTGCTGCTTATTAATTTGGTAGAAATCATGATCCTTTTCAAGAAAACAGCTTGATTTATTTAAAGCTAAAACATCTTTGACACTATAAATGTAATTTTTATGCGTGTCTACCCCCAGTCTCCCCTTCTTAAAAACAAATTATAACTGTCTGTGGGCATTGAGGTAAAACAGTGCATTTCTGATGTGCTTCATAACCTACACAATCAGATGCTAAAGAGCAATACATTCAGCTAAACAAAAGCTAATTGAAACATCTACATCCAGCCTGTGAGTTGTAAGTGGTCTTACAACATGGCACATAAAGCAAAATAATCTACGACCGACATGCAAAGGACATCTGTGGTGCTACACGAGAAGCACTTCAAGCAAACGAAACAAAACAAAAAGACAGAAGAGCAGCCCAACAGCACAGGACCCCTGTGAATGTGAGGCTAATGACGGGCGAGGCAGAGAAAGATGGAAATCAAAGACAGCAGAAGAAAATAGACGTGGTGAAGGGAAGGTAGAGCTGGGCCGTCCTCGGATCTCAATGATTCTACCTGTTTGACATTGTAGCCAGTCTTTGCGCTGGTTTCAATGAACATGACATTCAGTTCCTTAGCCCTCTGCTCGCCCTCCTCCGTGGTAATCTGTCTGCTCGGACAGAGTAAGGAGCCGGGAAAGGAAAGAAATACAGACAAGAGAAGAGGAACTCATCAAGAAAAAGAAGAAAAAAGTCAGACAGAGACTGACCAAAGTTCACATTAGTAAAAGGAGAAAAAGAGAAATTAGTGTTTTGATAGACTCCATTGAGTTGAGAAACGGCTGACATTTGTAACTCATAGAGATCACTGCACTGCGGTTCAACAAAAGGCTGTTCACAGGAAGCACATTTGTTGCTTGGGGACAAAACATGAACACAGTGTCAAGGGAGGTGATGATAATGTCATTGGCATTTTGGTCATTTCAAGATCCCTTGATAATTTTCAGTTGAAAAAGTTCACCCATGCATAAATATTTTGCCATGATTTACTCACAGTCATGTCCTTCTACTTTGTAGATTTAGGATAAGGGCATCTCTCAAGTACCTGTACTACCAGAGTATTTTTACAGTGAGAACCTTTATATCACTACATCACTCCACTACATGAACCATGTGCCTACTGGTTATTTTAAACTGGAGAAGTCATAATAATCTTCACTGATAACTTTGGTAATGATTTCTTTTTTACAAAAATAAATATCTATTCATAAATCAGCTGCCATTACTTTTACTTAAGTACATCAAACGTCTGTACTTCTCTACTGTACATTTAAAGCTGCAGTATGTAAGTTTGACACCCAGTGGTTGAACTAGATATTGCACTTTAGTTTCAAAACACATGCAAGTGCATGTTGCCAGATTGACAACATCAACAGGAGTCTGGCACTCGAGGCTTAAGGCTGATTCAAGTTGTCTTCAAAATAACAGCAACGGCACGCAATAGAAGAAATATTTTCCATATTAAAAAGAGTTTGTGTCCTAACCAACACTTGAAATTGATATATTAGAAATGGCTACTATTTCCTGCAGCTGAACAACTGAAAACTGACAATGATTTCAGTGTTAAATGCTAATAATGTGAGTTTGAATACCATTTTACATCACATTTATTGCCATACTACTAAAAAGCTGAAGCAGACAGTTCACCCTAGATCGTGAAAATAAAATAATCTGTTTGAAATTGAACTTCAGAACTGTGACTCAGTGCAAGCCAACACATATCAGTGATTCAGCATGTACATTTAATAATGTTTAATATGTATTAATTAGATTATAAACCTTACCATTTCACTGGAGCGCAGTAAGTGCACTATTCTGTGCTTCTGAATGGCTGTATTTAAATTTCTATTGTGTTTCATCTGGTGCAAACAGCCAAATTGCTCATGACTGCAAATATCGTCACCAAAGACCGAAAAATACTCAAAACACTTTGAGAGGCTTTCTGACTAAATGACTGAAATACACTGTTTTCCATGAAGGCAACCCGGGTTGCTGAAATATAATTAGCTAAACTGGCATTGGGCTCGTTAAAAGAACCAAAACAAAGATAGTGCACATCTTCAAAGCAGAATATCTGACTTTAGCATTGTTTTCATATAAACAAGAATGTTCACATGGCATGTTTCTTAAATATCTGCAAACATATTATGGTATTTGTATGCTTTAGAAGAGTCAAAAACTTACACATAGCACCATTAAATGAGTATTTAATAATTTTAGTAGAGTAATAAACAAAAAAAAATATTTCTTCCACAACTTTATATATAGCAATACCCAGAACAAGATAGAATCTGTGAGATTTGTACATTCTCTGCACTGATTTGACCCACCCGAAATGTTGCAGTATGAGTGCAGAATGAATTTAGATATGATAAAATATTTAAAAGTGGGTTAGACTTTATCATTAGCTGTAAGCATAATCAACAGGGCAAACATGTCATAAAAAAGGCTAAAAAGAGGTTGGAAATATAATTCAGATTTTCTGCAGAAATCTGTGGCAGCAGGATCGGGCCGTGTGATACAGTACATTCCGCATTCTGTGGTGTTATCATTGAGCAAATAACAACCAACAGGGCTGGTATGTGATCAGAGAACAGTAAAATGACATGAACAGGGGAAAAGAGTGTGGGAATTTGAATGTGAATAAGTAGTTTTAAGAAGTAATCTACCAGATTTGAGTGAGGACATCACACATCACAACACATTAAAAAGACATGATTTTGCAACTAGTTTAAGTCTAACTTGTGCCATCGACCAACTGAAAGAGGTTTGGTTTAAATGTGACTGCTGTGTAATTTGTGCTCCATGCATTGCTACATTTTGCCAAAATATGAGATTTCAGGGCACTGGGGTCAAACTCAGTTCCTGGAGGGCCGCAGCTCTGCACAGATTAGTTCCAACCCTAATTGAACACACATGCTGAAACTGATTGAGTCGTTCTAAACTGTGAAGGGCTGCGTCCCTCCAGGAACGGAGTTTGACACTCCTGCTTTACAGTTATACTTTGAAAATGCAACATTAGCTTTTTTAAAGCGTTTATTAAAGGTGATGCATGTTTGCTAAACAGAATTCTGCTATAATCTTGCTGCTGTAATTGTGTGTTTTGCTTGTTTTTACCATTTAAATACTGTATTTTCTGTGGACATTGGTCATCATGCCACAGATTGTGTTGTAGAAATGAGAAAACTTTGGCCTGCACTACAGCTGTATGGTGTCACCCACCTGTTTGACGTTATAGCCAGCTTTGGCGCTGGTCTCTATGTACATCACCCCCAGTTCCCGAGCTTTTTTCTCTGCTGCCTCTACTGACACTTGCCTGCCATAGTCCATAGTGCAGGTGTGGACACAGTGCAAATTAGAATGAATATGAAAAACAAAAGGAAGTAATGGGAAATCAAAAATAAAAATCAACACAAGAGAAACTATGACTGAACAGAAACAAATTAATCAACATAACACTTAAAATATGATAACGAGAAAACGGAATAAAACACAACTCAAAAGTGGGACGTCTGAGGGACGAACAAAAAGCTTCATCAGTCTTCTCTGATTTGTTTACCTTTTATCACCCAGGTCTGTCTTGTTGCCAACCAACATGATAATGACATCGCTTCCTCTCTCTGTTCTGACATCATCTATCCACTTTGAGGTTTGCTGGAAAGAGTTGAGATCTGAAGAAACAAAGGGGAAAAACGTTATATGGACTCGCCAAAAGTCTTGTGATCTACTCAAACTGATTTCATTGATTGGATAACTGAAAATCAATTTGCACAATCCAAATTTGGCAGTGATCAAATCACACCTGAATCACTTCAAAGCCAAGCACTCTTAGAGGAAAGTATACAAGCAGAACGTTAGTGTGAGGATTAAAAAAAACAGAGGACGGTTAAGTTAAAGAACAGGTCATGTTGATGCTCAAACTGATCAGCTCACGGTTAAAAGGAAGCTTGTTTAATCTACATTTAATCTGAATTGACACTGTTCCCAAGCAACCATACTAAGATGAACTGACATGACCTAGAAGCAGCTGCTGAATGGTGCTAACTGTGCCCCTAAGGCATTGATCCCTGCTGACCCAATGAGTGAGGCTCGGACTCACTGGTGATGTCATAGACCACCACAGCAATAGTGGAGTCTCGGATGTAGCTGGGAATGAGGCTGCGGAAGCGCTCCTGCCCTGCAGTGTCCCACAGCTGGAGCCGAACCTGAGGGACCAGCAAACCGATGCGTGCAAAGAGAAGAGAGAAAAGCAGAACAGAGAAAAGATATAAAGAGAGGATAGGGCAAGGGAGCAGGGTTAGAAGAAAAAGACAACATCAAACAAACAAAACATGAAGGAAAAGGAGAAATGCGCCTACAGAATTGACCAATTTTTTGCTTTGAAGTTCTCAGTACTTATGGATTTTATAATAAGAATAATTATATAAAGGCATTTCTCCATTTCTGCTCTCTGAATGACGCGGTTTTCTGCATGACGCTTTGCAAATGGCACTCTGTAGGAACAAGTATCGCTGTTTTTAGTTTAATCCATTTCACTTATTGTTCTGAAATATGCGTAAAAGCCCAATTTGTTCTCATAAAAACACAATGATGAGACACAAAATGTTAATATTTACTCATCATTATGTAGTTCCGATGCTTTGTGACTTTTCTTTTGTAGAACAAAGACTGAAAGTTTTAACTCTCTTTGTCCATGTAGGAAGGCTTAACCTTTAAAAGGATCTTGAAAGGAGTCCCAAATTTAAAATCGTAATATGCTAAATTTGTGTTCACAACTTGCTAGTTTGAATGACCAATCAATCAATCATTCATTTTCTTTTAAACCAGCGACCTTCTTGCTGTGAGGCAATTGTGCTACCCACTGCGCCCCATGCTGCCCTCAATCAATCAATTAAACTATTTTATTAGCTGTTTATGAGTTCTGACTTGCTAAAAAATGCCCTCTTATGTACCTACCAAGCAATTTTGGGTTTAAAATCTTCTAATACACAGGTGTCAAAGCCAGTTCCTGGAGGGCCGCAGCTCTGCACAGTTTAGTTCCAACCCTAATTGAACACACCTGATCAAACTAATTGAGTCCTTCAGACTTGATTGAAACCTACAGGTTAAAGCCACGGTCACACTGGGCTTTTCTCCCCATAGACTTCTATTCATTTCGCAGGTTGTTGCGGTGCAAAGTTCAAGCTTGATGAACTCTGACCTGCGAAATCGCATCACTTGACTGCGTGAGACCAATCCAGGATCAAAACATGACCTCTCTGAAAAGAAATTTAAAACATGGAGCAATCGCTCGCTTTTTAATGTCTAATCATCTTGTTTAATCCCGCCACTTTTCGCAGCGCCATACGACAGAATTTCACAAGCTCAAACTCTCCTGGAACTGGCTCTGACACCTGTGCTTTAATAGACCTCCAAATCCTGACGTCTTGGCTAAAACAAGGCTAAACTTGGGCTGACAGTAAAAATCTAATAGACCTCTAGGAACAAAAATCAGTCATCAAATAGACAGGAATGAACTGTCTAGTGTGTCTATTTGATGATTAGTCTGTTGTTGGACTATTGTTAGATTAGATTTTCACTGACAGCCCAAATTTAGCCTCGTTTTAGCAAAGATGTCTATTTTTGGATCTCTATCAGATGTCTTTTAAACACAATAATGCTTGCTGGAAATTAAAATATCAATGTGACTGGAATTTTGCTTAGCACACAGAATATTTTTGGGGATGTTCGGTAAGTTCTGTTGCAAAATGTACATAATAACAGCTAATTTTTTGTTAGACTTAAAAACCAAAACCAAGTGTAAACACACCATAACACTTGTACAATAAATTCCAATAATAAATATCTGAAAAACAAATGCATATTTATCCCAAACATAAGAAAAGTTTTGGGGAGCTTTGACATGGGTGAGCAAATGAAGACTAAGTTAAAGTTTTTGAGTGGACTGTCCTTTCACATATTTTTTCCTCACACATCGCTTAAACCAGCATACTTATAGAGCAACATGAGTGCCATTTACTCAAGCGGTACCCAACTTGACCCCACCATGTGGTGAAGCAGGAGCACTAGCTACCTACTTGCTATATCATAGACCACCACTGCGGCTGCGGAGTCTCGGATGTAACTGGGAATGAGGCTACGGAAGCGTTCCTGCCCAGCAGTGTCCCACAGCTGTAGCCGAATCTATGACCGTCCATGCAGCGCAACAGGCATGGGGACCCATTCAGCAACCAGCCATGGAAGAGAGTGGGGTGAGGTGGACAAAGACACAACCAAACTTAAAAAGGTGAAATCAAAATAAACCACAAACTAATGACATAAGTGTGATGATGAGCTACAAGCATGCGCCAGGAATTACGCAAATGATGAATCTGTGACATAGACAGTGAAATCACCTGACAGACTTGAAATAAATAAATAATGACGTCTTACAGAGCTAACAGGTGGTATTAGAAAACACCATGGTGAATGACTTGAGCCAGTGTGTGTCAAAACCATCTATTACGCCAGTACTAACTAGACTAAAGCAGGCTTTATGCGAACACACTATTAATGGAATAAGACAAAAGGCTTGGACACACAGAGACTCATTGGAAATTATTCTAGAAATGTTGATCTCTGTCCTACCGTGCGATCTTCCAGGTACATGGTTTTTGACAGAAAGTCTATACCAATAGTTGCCTATGGAGAGAAACAATTTGTTAACTTGGTGCATATTGTAAAGCAGGCCATTCATGAAATATTTGATTTGTTTTTAGAGTTTCTGTCTTATGTGGAACACAAAAAGAGATTTTGCAGAGATTTCTGTTCATTGACTTTAATCTTAATTTAATTACAGGGAGTGCAGAATTATTAGGCAAATGAGTATTTTGACCACATCATCCTCTTTATGCATGTTGTCTTACTCCAAGCTGTATAGGCTCAAAAGCCTACTACCAATTAAGCATATTAGGTGATGTGCATCTCTGTAATGAACACCCTATATCAGGTGTGCATAATTATTAGGTAACTTCCTTTCCTTTGGCAAAATGTGTCAAAAGAAGGACTTGACAGGCTCCGAAAAGTCAAAAATAGTGAGATATCTTGCAGAGGGATGCAGCACTCTTAAAATTGCCAAACTTCTGAAGCGTGATCATCGAACAATCAAGTGTTTCATTCAAAATAGTCAACAGGGTCGCAAGAAGCGTGTGGAAAAACCAAGGCGCAAAATAACTGCCCATGAACTGAGAAAAGTCAAGCGTGCAGCTGCCATGATGCCACTTGCCACCAGTTTTGCCATATTTCAGAGCTGCAACATCACTGGAGTGCCCAAAAGCACAAGGTGTGCAATACTCAGAGACATGGCCAAGGTAAGAAAGGCTGAAAAACGACCACCACTGAACAAGACACACAAGCTGAAACGTCAAGACTGGGCCAAGAAATATTTCAAGACGGATTTTTCTAAGGTTTTATGGACTGATGAAATGAGAGTGAGTCTTGATGGGCCAGATAAATGGGCCCGTGGCTGGATCGGTAAAGGCCAAAGAGCTCCAGTCCAACTCAGACGCCAGCAAGGTGTAGTACTGGTTTGGGCTGGTATCATCAAAGATGAGCTTGTGGGGCCTTTTTGGGTTGAGGATGGAGTTAAGCTCAACTCCCAGTCCTACTGCCAGTTTCTGGAAGACACCTTCTTTAAGCAGTGGTACAGGAAGAAGTCTGCATCATTCAAGAAAAGCATGATTTTCATGCAGGACAATGCTCCATCACATGCGTCCAAGTACTCCACAGCGTGGCTGGCAAGAAAGGGTCTAAAGGAAGAAAAACTAATGACATGGCCTCCTTGTTCACCTGATCTGAACCCCATAGAGAACCTGTGGTCCATCATCAAATGTGAGATTTACAAGGAGGGAAAACAGTACACCTCTCTGAACAGTGTCTGGGAGGCTGTGGTTGCTGCTGCACACAATGTTGATGGTGAACAGATCAAAACACTGACAGAATCCATGGATGGCAGGCTTTTGAGTGTCCTTGCAAAGAAAGGTGGCTATATTGGTCACTGATTTGTTTTTGTTTTGTTTTTGAATGTCAGAAATGTATATTTGTAAATGTGAAGATGTTATATTGCTTTCACTGGTAAAAATAAATAATTGAAATGGGTATATATTTGTTTTTTGTTAAGTTGCCTAATAATTATGCACAGTAATAGTCACCTGCACACACAGATATCCTCCTAAAATAGCTAAAACTAAAAACAAACTAAAAACTACTTTAAATAAAAATATTCAGCTTTGATATTAATGAGTTTTTTGGGTTCTTTGAGAACATGGTTGTTGTTCAATAATAAAATTAATCCTCAAACATACAACTTGCCTAATAATTCTGCACTCCCTGTAATTTGCTCTTGTGCATCTTAAAACTACTTTCTGAAAGCTGAAATGTGAATTGTAAAGAAATTATGTTAATAAATGTTTGTCAATTGGCCAATAAATTAAATAGATTAAGCCCTTCTGAAGTTTCTACTTATCTATAAATTTTGAAAAGAGCAAGTCACAGTTTCAACTAGGGCTGCACAATATATTGTTACAGCATCGATATCGAAATGTGGGAGTCCTCAATAGTCACATCGCAGAAAACTGCAATAGAGTTGGGATTATATTTGACCGGACATTACAGTTAACAATATATTGAAGTTAATTTTAACTTTAGAACCTTAACCTGTGACTGTGTATGCATTTGAAGCAAATTGAAGCCATTTGGACACAGCAAATTAAATGTTTGTAGCTTAAAGATTATTTGTACATTATATAATTATTTACTTATTTATTAAAATTATTATATGATGGTCATTTAAGTAGTGTTGCTGAAGGCTGTTTGACTCCACAGAAAATCATAAATCATTGTTAAATTGTATCTGTTGTATTTAACTTTGGTGGTCTTTTTTATGATATTCTATGCAGATACGCTCCCCTAAAGAGCAAAGATTATCTAGATCGATCTAATAGTATGAATTCTTTACAAGCTACTTAACTCATCTGCTGAAATTGCATTTATGTGGCAATATATATCACAGTAAATTAAAATATTGTGCAGCCCTAGTTTCAACTTTGATAATAAATTCAACAAATTAGAATGATTACTGAAGGATCATGAGATAGTGAAGACTAAAGTGATGATTTGCTTTGGTGTCACAGAAGAAAATAATGTTATAATATATTTACATAGAAAACAGTTATTTTAAAATCTTATTAATGTTTTTGTATTTTTGATTAACAAAAATGGGACAGAGATATTTTTAGCATATCTTGAACAGTAGTGCGTTTATCTTGAACAGAGATGCCCAAACTAGGGCCCGCAGGAGAAAACTGGCCTATGGTAAGCTTTGATTTGGCCCGTCATCCTATCTGAGAAGAGAGAATGATGGGGCTGCTTTAAAGATTGTCAATTCTAATTTAATGTAACCTTTTATTTGTTTGTTTTATTAATAAGCTACAAAAAGGTTAACTAAAATTATATGTTTCAATACAAATGGTATCAATGAATCAGATTTAGTTTAAAATGTACATACTGTCACACGACATATAGAGGAAAATGCAGAGACTTTAATGAGAAAATTAAGGCAGGCTAGTGCATTCAGCATTGAACTCCACGGTGTTATAACTGTGATTGTTTATGTTTTTATTGCAATAAGTTAGAATTAAAGAAAGTTACACTGCATTAGTTAATATGATTCAAAGTAGATTTTCTACTTATTAATAAATATTATGAAATAAATAAATTAAGAAATTGCCCATGGCAACTTTAATGTAAAACAGTTTGGTATTTTTAACTTCAGCACGCGACTCTTAATGATATTTGTTTTTTGGCCCTTCATACAAAAAACTGTAGCCACCCCTGATCTAGAAGAATGGCTACAAAATTGACAATCGTGTTTATCTATTTTTATTCCCCCGAGCTGTTATTGCACAAAAAAATCTGAGATTTTCATGTTAGAAATATTTCAAGTGACTATATAACCTTGTGAAAAACTAAACATCCCCACTGTCATAATGATAAATTATTAAGGCATATCCTTGTTGAAAAAAACATGACAGATGTTTTTATTTCAAATGATACTCCTGGCGTGTCAAATTAATATAAACATTGTCTTGTAACTACATAGCTTTTGTTTATTGTATGGTTCATTTTATGTATTGTTCCATGTAAAATAGCAGTGTGACTCTTCTACAAATTGTCTGATTTTGCATTCCATTGTGGAAACAAATGTTGGGATCAACATAACAATGAGTACAATTTTGATAATGAGTGACCTATTCTATTAACAACCAACATTGGGGAAAAAAGCCTTAACAATTCAGCTTTGTCAAAGTCACTAATACCATGAGCCAGACCCGTAGCCTGGTGGTTCGAAAGACCCAACCCTCACCAACAAAGGCTCAGAATTTGTCTTATACATGACCTTATTTGTCCTATTTTGACTGCTATGTAATAACAAATCATGAAAATAATCCATTAAAAAAGGCTTTAAGACCAAGTGGAATCCTCTGTTGTCTGTCGCTTTAGCATGGCTGAATGTGTGTGAAAGTTGAATGTGCTGGCCAGTTTGTTATTTGCCTAATAAATGAAAACAGGCTAGTTTTTATTTTAAAACTTTAACAGATTACTTTTTTTCTAATGATATATGATGTAATACATTTGTATTTGAAAAATAAGTATTGTTGTCTTGTTTCCTTTTCCTAAATCTTTAGGAAATTTTTTAGTACATCAAAAAATGTGATTATAATGACCATCCGACAAGCTAATCTAGCAAATAATAGTGCTTAAAATGTCATTACAATGCAGTACCTAGACCTCATAATTAAATAGATAATGAGGCGAGTAACTGTAAAATGTCCACTTTTAAGAAAAAAAAGCCTGTGAGCAGATAGTAACATGATAAGCATCTTTCACATAAGAAACACAATGCTAATAAATATAAAATAAATATATAATATGCTGTGACAATTACCTGATAAGTATTATCAAAGCTGTCATACATAAACCTGGTGATAAGTGAAGTTTTGCCCACTGTGGAGGAAAAGACAAAAACAAGAAAAATTAGAAAAACAAGAGCCTCACAGTGGATGCGTCTCAAAATCGTGTTAGTGCCCTTCAAAGACAGCATGTTTTTTACGTCAAACTTGTGAAGTCAAACATGCTGAGGGCAAGAGAAGGGATGAAGTGGTCTGCAGGGTGAGTCTGAACTCTGTTTGCAGTGTTGGCAACATGGGTGTCGCCGTCCTGCTTTAACAGCAACATAACCACATCCAAGACATGCAGAAACTCTCGTTAAGACAGCTCGCTAATGATATTTTGACATCAAATCCAGCCATTATAAAACGTAGACGTGGATGTGACGTTGATGATGTGGCAGTTAAACATCCCTGATGTGGTTTATGATCTCATGATCTTGATTGTCACAACCGGCTAGCTAGAAGCATGCTAACCGCTAACAGCTAGCAACCATCTTCACACAAGACAGCGCTGTCCTTTTATATATAATTTATACCGTTTATTTACAGTTCCAATACAATGAAATTGGCATTATCTGAGTTAAATTGTTATAATGAATGTGATCACACACAAAATGCCTTTAAACTGGGAGATCGCTATTGTGTACATACAACACAAACATGCTAATACAAGGACTTGATGTCTTCCCTCGATGTCTACATGCAAGAACATAAAAACACAAAAGGACAGATGTAAAATTAAAACATAAGTCTTTAAATACATCATAAAATAGTTGATAAAAAGCATATTGTGACGGTAGAATAACGTTGTTACAGCTCGGATCCTGCAAAGCTATTCAATACCACATGAAGTCTGCTCGTGACAATAGTTTTCGGTAACATTTTACTGCATTTCAAGTGTTTGTCCTCATAAATATAATATCTGCCAGATCATTGTTTATTAGGTAACATCTCTCCTTCTAGAGCATCCTCTCACCTGGCCTGTCCATTTATCTGTCCACGTCTCATACACATATCTCAACACTTACCGCTTTGCTCGCCCAAGAAAACCAGCTTAAATTTCCGCAGAGGGTTGCCGAACTCTCCGCCACCGGTCGTTGTGGACATGTTTTTCGAGTATACTGAACAACAGCTTTCTGAATATTATTATTGTCGTGCGTGGACGAAGGACACACTGTACAGTCCAGTGACGGAACGCCGATAGCGGATGATTCCTGAGTGACAACGCCTCTCCGCGGCCACTGGCGGAAACGCAGGACGGACGCTCTGTGAGGTTGTTTCAGGGACTGACAATAATAATATCGCTAGAAATCTGCTTCCTATGCTGTTTTGGTTTAAATCATGCCACCATGAGGGGTGAATATGCTGTCTTGGTGGGCAGCTGACTAGGTTTTAAAATACAATGCACATTGTAGCATTTAAAACATGTTAATTTTATCTTACTACTAGCGTGTAAATGTATGTGTAATGTGTGTAAATGTTCTTCTTAACTCTCACACAAAGTGTATTTATAATATAATTGAGCATAATTTTGTATATACATAATGATGTTACTCAATAGTTACAGTAAAGTAGTAAACAATTAACCTTGACAATATATATATATATATATATATATATATATATATATATATATATATACAGTTGCAATCAATTATTGAACCCCCTTTGAATTTTTTTCTTTTTTTAATATTTCCCAAATGATGTTTAACAGAACAAGGAAATTTTCACAGTATGTCTGATAATATTTTTTTCTTCTGGAGAAAGTCTTATTTGTTTTATTTTGGCTAGAATAAAAGCAGTTTTTAAGGTCAAAATTATTAACCCCTTTAAGCTATTTATTTTTCCATAGTCTACAGAACAAACCATCATTATACAATAACTTGCCTAATTAACCTAACCTGCCTAGTTACCCTAATTAAGCCTTTAAATGTCACTTTAAGCTGTATAGAAGTGTCTTGAAAAATATGTAGTCAAATATTATTTACTGTCATCATGTCAAAGATAAAATAACCAGTTATTAGAAATGAGTTATTAAAACTATTATGTTTAGAAATGTGTTGAAAAAATCTTTTCTCCGTTAAACAGAAATTGGGGGCTAATAAATAAACAAGGGGGCTAATAAATCAGGGGATTGAATAATTCTGATTGCAACTGTATATATATATATATATATACACACACATACACACGGGTCATTGAAGGGTAAATTATGAAAAAGCTTATCAGAATTGATTTATTGTCATTTTATTGAAAATGTACACCATGGAATCTTACTACAGATAAATATTTCACAAATTTCTGGTATTACAAGGATGAGAGTAATTGACATTAATGGGAAAATGTGGAAGGTGACTAGAAAAATGTAGGCCAGTTTTGACACCCAAAATGTTTTACACAGAAAACAGTCACTTGTCAATAATCATTGAAACATGTCTCAACACTGATACGCAAAATAGGTCCTGAAAAAAAGAATATGTACTGCACATATGCATGAACATCTGTACCTCGTAACTGACTTGCATTAAATGACTGAAAAAAACTTTGACGTATATCTAAATGCAATATTTGGCAAAATGGGAAATTACATTTAGAAACTGAATGTAACTGCACACTGTACCTGGAATAAATACATGTAATAAAATAATCCAAAGAAGAGTAAATATGTCAAAGCAAAGATTAACTCTCTATATAAACAAAACAAGAACGAAAATAAAAATGTGTTCAGGGCATGCAAAAGAACAGAAGATAAAGTATATAAAAATGGCACTGAATGTGACCTACATGGTATTTCAATAGGTGCTCTATTACTCTCTAAGATAACTAAAATAAGTATAACTATATTGCTGTGACTATTTAAGACTTGAAACGTGTCCTGTAAAATGTATAGGGCATTACAAAACATACAATACAAACCTCTCAGATTTTGCTTCTATTTAACTCATGCACTCAGATAAAACACAAATAAATTCATTAAATATCTCTGACTTAAGATTTTGCTGCATTAGCAAGCAATAACGTTCAGGCCCATTGTCTTTGGATTTGCTCAATATTCACAGCCAGTGTGTCAAAAAACGTCAAGTCTTATTAAAGATAATCTTGCTGAACTTAGTTCACATCTTAAAATGTAGAGTTTGCAAAGAAGTTAGTATGCATTCATTCTTCACAGTTAAAACTGTGTTAATCTTTACATGCAGGTTCATTTGCAAACACATGAATTCATGAAAGCAACTAAATGATTGGTTGATTGAGACTGCAAGGCAATATCACAGATGCAAAAAAGCTAAACTTAAACACTTCTTTACTTCACAGCCTTTCTTCCAGAGCTTTGGCTCTGTTGTCAAGCAAATGATGCCTGTAGAAATACTAAAGAGGGACTGCTTAGCAAACCCCAATTAGAAAACAGAGCTAATATTTGTTGAAAAATACCATGTTAAGCCCACATAAGGCCATGTTCAACAGGGCACACTGCATGAAATAAAAAAAAATTAAATAAAACATTCAAACAAGGCTGACGGAGTGACAAAGACAGGAAGAAGAGCGGATGCTTAGTTCTCGTGGAAGCTGCGATCCCCTCTTCCAACAGGTGGCCAAGACAGAGTTAAAAGAAGCTAGAGAAAGAGAGGAGACACAAACGCAGATTAGAGAAAGTATCAGGAGGGCATCGAACCAATCAGCGCCAGTGAGAAGACAAGTTCACATCAGTCAGTTGGAAATGGTCACTCCGATTTTTCATTCTCCAGCCAAAAGCATGAAGCATTGGGAATGTGGGCGGATAGAAACACATCGTCCTTCTGCCCTGCTTCAAATGCATTGAGCATCCTTTCCACAATTTGCTTTTTAACATGCATGGATTTGTTCGATGCAACATTCCATTCAGCTTGTCAAGTGTAACCTAATCTAAAAGTTTTGAAATCAAATAACTTAAATGGGACAGTGATTACGAAGGTCTGTACACACCAAGAATGATCAATATATATGAGAATCCACACCTATGCATCATAATAATCAGATTATTATAAGCACATTCTGCTTTTGTAGTCTGCAACTTTAAATGTATGAGCTTAGCAGGATGGATTCTGACTGGCTGTAGAGATTTCCAAGGACACTGTTTTTTATTGTTATCATTATGCGGTGCACTCTTCAAAATAAAGATCATTAAAATGGGTTCTTGTCATCAAATAGTAATTCCCAGCCTGGGGGGCACAGACCCCACTAGGGGTCAACAAAGATTGATGCATTTTGCAAATAACAAACAAAAATAAATATCATGCATTCTAAAACGCATGTCCAAAAAATATATATATAAAATTCCTCTAAAATGAAATTTTCCTATAAAATGAGCATTTTTGTCAGGCTCCTGTGTGTATGTTCAGTAACCTCACTTTAATGGCAAATAATAATTAATTTTCCTAGTCTTTAAAGTAAAATATCTAAACATAAACAAAGGAGGCTGAGAAAAAAATATATAATTTTGATGGAAATTTCAGATGGCACTGAGGTTTTAGCATCTGAACTCTTCACTTGTAAGTGAACCAACATTTTTTATTACTTACTCTAGCCATCATTAAGGTTATGTTTTCAATATTTGTGCAGCTCATGAAATACTTGTCTGCTAGTTTTTTTAAAGAGGCAAAAGGTTAAGGACTTTAAATGGTGAAATATGGTTCTACCGGGAAAAAACTTGGAAACCATTTGCGTTCTATATGACTGTGGTTCCTTTGGGTTCCCCAAAGCACCTTTCAATCAAACTGCTCTTTAAAGAACCATTTTTTTGTGTGTGAAGAGCATTTAAACATTTTTGTCCTTTTAGATTCCATGGATGATAAAGCATCTTTATGATCCACTGAACCCAATAAAGAATCTTTTTCAACAGTGTTATTATATATTTGAGCGATTTTTTAATTTCTATTATACATTTTATATTGTATTTGATGTGAACAGGCCCAATTACATTTCTCTCATATCTCTGAAGAGTTAATATTACTGACAAAGCACAATACAAAACAAACACAGCAAATAAGCAGTTTTAAAAAGATCGTCCACTTAAAAATGAAAATTGTCACCCACCACATCTATGTAAGGCGTGGAATATTATATTTTAAGCCAAAAAAGTAGACAGAAAAATATAGGGAAATCCCACATTCTTCAAAACATCTTACTTTACATTTAGTGAACATAAAAACTCATCCAGGTTTGGAACAACTTGAGTAAACAGACAACTTTCATTTTTTAGTAAAACTAGCCCTTTAAGCAAAGTTTGCGGCAGCACAGTAAAATATAGCGTTAGTAAAAGCTGCAGAAAAGGCAACAACTAAAACACAAAAGATGATCTATCTGAAGCTCAGAGGGCCAGGTCCACACTGCCTCCCCTTAGCCTTGCGGAACCGGTTAACCAAAGAGTCTGGGCCTGGTCCCTTATCAAAACCATACTACTCAGTGCAGAGCCAGGGATTACTGCAAAGGAAAGTAAATACACACATGGCAGTGAGCAGGGACACTGGAGGGAGCAAGAGAGTTAATAAACACAAACCACATCCATACCACCTGTTGAAAGAGCAGCATCCAGAATCCATCCAAAACAATGTCACCCAGCACAAGACCAGTGCAGTGCAGTTTTTTTAATTGTAGATTTGAATATATCATTTGCAACTTGTTTAAATGACCGAAAATATATTTTTTGCAGAAACTCAAAACTTCTCACCTTCTGGTTATACATAAAAATTGCTCTGTGGAGTTTGACTCATGGTGGTGTTCAAGCACCTCTTTGGTAGGCTACAAACCTTGTAATAATAATAATAATAATAATAATAATAATAATAATAATAATAATA
>CAIGQZ010000690.1:43598-56699 GCA_903798205.1 Danio tinwini | reverse complement strand
TAATAATAATAATAATAATAATAATAATAATAATAATAATAATAATAATAATAAGAGTAAATTTATATGTACGATTAAGAAATTTCTATTGTACAATTAACATAAAAAATATAGTAAATTTCTTCAAAAAGAGAAAGTCCGGCTTCTCCTTAAAGGAAAAAAAGGTCACTCAAATGAATTGATGTAATAATATAATCCAGTATTGTCTGATATTCATACACAATGATTTCCCACAGTTTAAAGTTGAAAGAATGCCCTTTATTATGAATACAAAAATTTATTTCCTTCCAATTTTTATTTAATGATTAGATAATACTTTATTTAAATTTTGTGAAAAATAGTCACCAAAAATAAACTACAAAAGGTGCTTATACTTAGATGAAATGTGCCAATGTGAAGTTTTTCTACAATACAAGCAAAGAAATAATATGTTTATGGGAAAAAAAACATTAAGGGTACAGCTGCAGATGACCAAACAGCATCTGTTTAACATGCATAAGCTAAAACGAGACAAAGCCACTTTATTATTACTAACAGCGTATAAAGTCTCAAATCCCACTGCATGGCTAAAGTGAAAGCATGTACTGTTATTCTAGTGACAATTGTTACTAATAATAAATTTAGATTTGTCTCATTTTAACCAGTGTACTCACTACAGCACATCCACAACAGTAGCCACTCAAGTTAAAGTTGAATCATACACTAGTCATGCAAATCAAAGCATCATGGATCATTACGGAATTGTAACACCACAAGTAAAACAAAGAAACAATGGCATTTAAAAATGTAAAAAAGGAGGAGTTAAACAATCTAAAGGAGGACTCCATTCACAGTTAAAATCCCTCCTCAGCTGTGTTATGCATGAGACTGGGGAACGGGAGCGAGGGGAAAGGGAACGGTAACAGCAGGGCTCAGGAACACTGAGGAGGGAAGAGCTCATTCACAGCGGGCAGGGTGAGCATTTTCTACAGGAATCCTGAACTGGAAATGAGAGAGAAGGAAGGTTATTGTTCCCTACAGGTTGAAAACTGTTGTATTCACACATATTAACAAATAAAGAGGGGGAGGGGGGAATATGATCAAAAGAGTTAGTCGTGCATCTGTTCAAACACTTGAAAGCAGGTTCAGGGGTGTATGTGGTAAGGCTTCGAATTGTTCTCTTTTTGTGCCAAATGAAAATTATTATATTGTCTATTCCGGTGTGTTGTGTGTGTAGAAGTACATTTTCAAGCAGCATTGCTTCCTGAGGTGTTCAAAAAATTCATTGGGATTTAGGAAGTTTTCCTTATAGCATTGTGAGCAATGAATTGAGGCAATCAGCTATGATTTAAATTGCACAATGCAAAATGTATTGGAGGTAAAGACAAAATGTGAAAAATGTTATTTATTAAGTCCATATAAACAATGTGTTTATTATTGCACAGCTCTCCGGAGTCCTTTACTTAGATTGGGCAGCTGTTGCACGAGTTCAGGATCTGTCTGTGGACTGCAAGATGGGTGTAACATGAAGGGGGCATGTAGTAGTGGCATAACTTGAAGTTAAAGAGACCCACCTATCAAAACTATGTTGTCGGCAATATGGCATCAATTAAAACAGTAATTAACATCTACACTTACAGCAACCCTAAACCTAACCATCACAGTTATTAACGTACCGCTGGAGTTGCGGAGGCTTTCAAACTTGATGCACTCACCATTGTACTGTTATTTGCAATCACAGGGGGCGACACACAGTTGGCTAACTGTCATGACAAAATGGACGAAGAGGTCAGCGAGTGGAGTTGCTAAATAAATAAATATAATAATATATTAAATGAATTGGTTGTGGATAAATTCGGAGAAAACTCATGAAAACGTTCTCTGGTAAAAAATTTACGCTATTTTGCCTACAACATCTCGTTGTGACACATCGCATGGTACAATGGGATCTTGATAAAAAATTACGCCTCTAACTTATTACAAGTTACACCCCTCTCTTGCAGTCCGCAGACAGATACACTTGCATTCAGAGGTGCTCTTCCCTAATAACAGGCTCAGCTGGGAGCCCTTTAAAGTTGCAATATATTTGGCACCCATTGCAATCCACTATGTGGAAAAATCCGGGACAGTTTTTAATATCTTATTTTTTCAGACTAAAAGATGTGAAAATTTTGGATGACATGAAGGCAAGTAAACTAAGAATTCTAATTCTAAAAAGCAAACTAATGCTTTCAGATAGAGTGGGTGTCTTTTTGATTTTTGCACTTTTTTCTTGTAATAAACGGCTACATGCACATCCCTTAATTTCAAGCTATAAACAAAAATATTGTTGTACTTTAAGTTAGAGGCTAGTACATTATTCACAGTGTATCTTGAAGCATAGTTTATCAACAAAATTTAGAATTAAATTACATTTAATAATTGTTACAGATGTATTCAACAAAAGCATGTGAGCAAATCCATGCAAATGACAACCTTGCCATGAAAAAGTTTACCAAAGTAGCAAAACCATTTCTACGATTTTTTGGGTAAGCTTGCATTTTAAAGTACTTTAAAATAGTTAAATGTCTCTAGGACATCAAATATAATTGTTTGAAAACACTGACAAAGTCACGCAAGTGGAAATTTCACATCTGTCACATCCATAAAAAAGGTTTTTCCTCAAAATGTAAAATTAAAATCCATCATTATTGTTCTAGAGAGCCAACTCTTATCCCTTTGATTAGCATTGTTTCTTTTGAGTTGTGCAGTTTAATTACAATTGCTACAAAGCATGTTGTATACTGTAAACTCGCATATTTGATCAAATCCATAACGCAGGTTTTATTTTGCTCATTTAAAAATATAAAAAAATGTTTGGATTGATACTTTTCTGATTCCATAACTCTGTGGTTAGTTGCTTTAGGAAATATAAACAGAAGTTTCAATATAATATGAACATATTTTTCTGCAAATTTGTGTTGAGTTTTTAAAAACATCACACCCATTACGTTGAAATTTGTACCAGTGATTAACGTCTGAATTCATAATTCTGTGTATAAAGGTTTATCTATAATTTAACATAAAAAAAAATCAATATTCTTATGGAGAAAACGTAAGAGGTTTTTACTTCTAAAACTAAACTGCTGAGCGGGAAATCCAATCTGTAACAACTGTGTTAACCATTACAAACAGGTCTGTGGCACAGTAAAGCTCACTCAACAACTGCATTATTTTAAAGCCAAGTGGTGGACCAGTGTGACCCAGCTGCAGGAGCAGACTTCATTAAAGACTCTTTTGTGCGAGATGTGGATGAGCAATGGAGTGCAAACAACAGCAGATTGTTATGGATTCAGATGACAGATGGCTGCACATCACACAGGGAGAGCTAGAAACTCTCGCCTGGCGCTGATGACATAATATCCCCTGCTGCCGCCACAGAGACATTCTTCATATGGCCCGTGTTTAGGTGTTTAAGCATGAATAGTAACTCCGTAATTACTACTGCAGTGCTCTGCAATTGCAGGATGGCTCTAGCTGACCATCATCTTTACATGTGTTTCGGTAATTTAGTTCCCCCGTGCAAATGAGGGTTTGAGAGATACTTTGAAAGCCTTACCAGCATAAGGTGTCTCATGCAGGACTGGGAGCAGGTGAGGAGTTAACTGGAAAACAGCATGGATGAGACGTACATGACACGTGCACAAACTGGACAAAACACCTGACATGCAACAATCACACACTGAATTTTGTACATGGCCTGGCCTGCATGAGAACTGAGGAAAACCGTACCATTTTCTCTGGATATTCATAATGTGCAGGACTAATTAAAACACATGGGACACTGAAATTTTAAAACGCTACTAAATTTAATGCAATGGCTGCAAGGATTGAATTTTGGACAAAAATGGACTGTTCTTAAACTTGACAATGCAAAAACAAAAGCATCATCTAATATGCAGGATAATCAATGACAAACGGTATTTCCTCAGTATCTCATTACTGTAAGAATTTGATTTCTTCAGCTGCTGCCTTGTGAGGACATACAAGAGGCTTAAGGAGGGAAATGGTTATAATTGGAAAAGATTGGCATTAAAAACAACAAAAACATGAACCTTGTCAATGCAAGGATCTTCATCCGACATAATTTTCAGGCGAATGCAGCAAATCAGCTTGAATACACAACCATGAGTGATTACCAGCAACATTGAAACAATTGATTTGAGCTTTGATTCAGATTGAATGCACATGAGCCTTGAATTAAACGTGAATACAATATTGTACTCTTAATAATGTAATCATCTTACAAACCATGAAAATTATAATCAAAATATATACATTTAGAACTTTGTAAAATTATGTTCTATTTGTGTAACATTTTAACACCAGAAAGGAGTAAGTATGCAATGATTATTTAGCTTTACATACATTAAACATATGCATTTATAATAAAAGTAGCTTCTTTTCCAGTAAATTAAACTATTTGTTTTCTCTCCTCTTACCGTGCATGTTGAAACCATACCTTTTAGTATCTTTTTTTCCCAGACATTCAAGAGCACCCTTGTGAATTTCACAGTTTTGGTAATGTACATTCGAGGACCTTAGCAATCTTACATGAGTAATTAGTCAAATACCTTACTCATTTACACACAAACTCATCTCCATCATGAGTTTCTGGTGTCTCTTGGAGGGAATACTTACTTTTTCCTCTCTTTGTCCTTCTTGAGTGTGGCGGAGCCCCCTGGCTGCTGGTTCTGTGACTGCAGCAACTCGGCGGCTGTTTTCTTCTGCTTGAAGCTGTTCAGCTCGTCATCGAGAGACTTCTTCTTGTCCTCTAGTTTCTTCTTCTCGTCCTGGTGAAGCTTCTTGAGGCGATCAAACTTCTCATGCAGCTGTATTGTGAAAACCATAGTCAGTACATCAGCTGCTGAATAACTCCCAAAGCTTTAAATCTATTGTCCGGTTATAGAACAACAAATGTGTTTAATACACATTTGTCATCATCTAAAACATGATGTAGCTGATATTCCAAATGAACTTTTATAATGCAATTAATGCCAAGCAAGCAAAACATGCAAAGCACCCACATATTTGATCATAATCAAGAAGATTTTTCTGTTTATATGCATGTTTATATACAGCTTTTGTTTTCTTACAGCCTATTTCACATTATCTCTAACTTAAATTATAAATTCTGACTTGCATAAATTTTATGTCCATGGTTTTTCTGTCAACAATTTTCCTGAACTCAAGGTACTCTTTTGGATTTCCTTGTATAAATAATTCCAGCTAAAGTGCTACATACCAAGAATTCAAAGTTTGTAACAAAACTGCAACAAAATAACAAACTTTACCTCCTTTTCTGCCTCTTTCAGCTCTGCCTCCTTCTCTTTGACTCTCTGGACAAACATCTGCCTCATCTCCTCCTCTTTCTTCTGCAGCTCACCCATGAACTCATTCCTCTTGGCCTCATATGTTTCCTGAAGGCTAAACACAACACAACAGATTATATTAATACAGATCATACATCTTCATGTGACAGGGTGTAGTGGAGCATTTTTCAGCTCAGCTGGTGTGATCTTGACTTTATCCTCACCTGAAAGGTTTGCTGTCGGGGTCGGTGTCTTTGAATCCCATCTCTTCCAGTTTGCAACGGCGGTAAAGCTCATAATGGCGAGTGTGGGTCTGCTCTCGCAGGTCCTCCATGTTGACCCTGATCAGCATCTCTCTCAGCTTCACGAAATCACAGTGATTCTCATTCTCCACTGAAAAACACAAGATATATCATATTTAGTGCATAATCTTACATTCTAAAAAAAAAAAAGGTTATTGAAATGTATGGTTCCACAAAGAAATATCACCCATGAAACCTTCATATCTCACAAAATGTTCTATAGTGCAAAAGGATTTGTTAGATAATTTAAAGGATTAGCGCACCAAAAAATAAAACTTCATTATTACATTACTCACGCTAATGTCATATCAAAGCTCCTAAGACCTTTGGTCATCTTTGAAATACAAATAATCCATTTTAGATGCAATCATCCTCCATAGACAGCAAGTTTCCAGATTAAAAGCAAAAAAAAAAAAATTTAATAAAAAATCCTTAAAACAGATCGTATGCCTTGAGTGGTTAAGTCAAAATATTATCAAGAACGAGAATACTTTTGTGCCCACATAAAACAAAACTATTCATTCAACAGTTTCAGCTGCTCAGAGTCAGCATAGGTTGCATAGCATAGCATTTTTGTGCACTGTGTGTGCCGCATATACCATGTATGCACCTGTGCTTTGTTTTTAAAGGGCGCCTATGGTGAAAAATCTACTTTTCAAGCTGTTTGCACAGACATACGTGTATGTATGGTGTATAGACCGTCATATTAGGGTGATATAAACACACCCAGTGCTTTTTTCAATTTAACAGCATAAAAACGGTGGACCAATTGGTGCGGTTTTCAGACCGACTGCAACTTGACGTAGGAGTGCGGTCCCCCGCCCACTGAATTGATTGACAGCTGTTTATCAACATGTCTCCATAGTAACGTGTATAATCATATCAACCAGACACAGGACCAGGATGTGCGCACACTAAGCAACCGTGAATAAAAGTCTGTTCAGTTTGCTAGGATCATCAATCATCATCAAATGTGATCAAGAGTGAATTTTACAAGTTAAAAATGTTTTAAAACAGCGCATGTTAATGAATTACAGCAATTTACTGCAGATTTACTTCATCAACACAGCCGCGTGTCAGAACAATTATAAAAGATCCTTCAATCCCGGTTTGTGGATGTTAAATCAGGTTTATTTTGTACATTAACATAACAGATATCCATACAGCAGTGGAGATTAACCTGTATCCTGTCACATTTGCGTGCAAAAACAGTGCAAAGCTAAACGCGCGCTGTCTGTGTGTGTGCCTGTCAGCGCTGTGTGTGTGTGTATTTGTGTGTGTGCGTGAACTTTGTAACAACATTGTGTGTGACTCATCCTTGCAACTCCACAACATGCATCAAATACTCATTGGTAAAGTTGTTACTGTAGTTTTTCCTCACAAACGTTACGTAAGATCTTAATCCTTCGTGTTTGTCTGTTGTCTGATGCAGCCGAGGAAGCCACTGCCAGGCACGTGGAAATGGTGGGTGTGAAGGACTAGCCTTAAAGGCGCAGTACACAAAAAACGCTAGCTGATGCTAAATTCTACAAAATAGAAACTTATGACAGTTATAATAAAAAATCTGATGGGTGTTTTGAGATGAAACTTTACAGACACATTCTGGAGACACAAAATACTTATATTAAATCTGGAAAAAGTGTAGCCTAGGTGCCCTTTAAAAAGAAAGTCATGTGTGGGCATCCAGGGTATACATCAGTGCATATCACTAATGAATGTGCACTCTATACTGACACGGAGGAGGAGAAGCTGTTGTATAAAGTTGTTATTTTTGTTATGTGCACACAAAAGTATTCTCATAGTTTGATAATATTCTGATTAAACCACTGAAAACATATGAACCGTTTCGAGGATGATTTTTTCTGGACTGCGAACAAGTCGGGAACCTTGATTTCTGTGGAGAATAAGGGAGCTCACAGATTCATCTTAAAACATCTTTATTTGTGTTCAGTAGATAAATGAAGGTCTCTGGGATTTGGAATGAGAGTGTAAGAAATTACTGAGAGAATTTAAATTTTTGGGTAAACTAAAGCTCAAATATTAATTTTTTTAAGAACATTATGAGGTTCTTAAGGGAAGCTAAAATGTTTCTTTTATGGCATTGCACTTTTAAAACCTTTACTTTAAAGAGTACATTGAGACATAGAAAGAGAAGAAAAACCTATTGGACATTAATAAATGGCCACACTCATTAATAAAATAACAAAGTGTAGGAATGTAAAATGAGCTCAAAACAAAACATTGAACAGAGAATTAAAACAGCTAGTTTTCTAAAATGCAGTTATAGTAATATCTTAATTTTATGAAATATATAACTTGTATATAACTATACATCTATAACCTAGCATTCCTCTATTTTATATCATTGACACAAGCAGAAGACAAACAGACACAACCTCTATGAACTCTGAGCAGCTGTGATCTAGTATTTCTGACACTACAACATTCCCTTGTAGCAGCTACTGCAACAGTATAAACAAATATATTTTATTGCATTTGCTGAATAAATAATGAGTGGCTGCTTTCGGTCTTAAACAAGGCTCCACAAGGGAGTTCTGGCTGATTGGCAGGGCAGACGTGGTAGCTTAGGAATTCTAAGAGGTTTTTTGTGGATTGCCTGTAGTTCATTAGGTTTTCTTGGTCATTGACAGATGGAAAAGAATCAATTCAACCTGACCACATTCTGACTACTTTTGTCTGTTCTAATATAACGGATGATCTTCCTCCTAACTCAGCTGCAAGCCCTGATGGTTGGCATGATTGCAGCCAAAAAGATGATTTTACCCCATTAGAAATATCCGTTGACTCCCTGCTGGAATAAACAAATTGGTTAACAAATAGTCAAATCACTTATTCTACTCGTTACTGTTTTTTTGCATCTGTGTCCGTGAATATATCCAATAAATGTTACATAAAATATTATAAATTGCTCTAAATTTACTTTACTTAATTTACTGCTTCTTACTAGGGCCAGACGGAATCTGCGGACGTTTTTTGCTATTTCTGCTGAGAATTTTGGTAAAAATCTGCGGATTTCTGCAGAATTATTTTGGGAGTATCATAACTAAAACCTTAATATGTTAAATAAAAAATAATATCTTTTTAACTTGTATTTAATGTTTAAAATGCAAATCCAATTAGATTAACTGTAAATAGTTAACTTTAAGTAAATAAACAGAATTAATGATGGGCTAAAAATCTGCGGAAATCTGCGGAAAATCTGCAGAATTCTGCACGCGCAGATTCCGTGTGGTCCTACTTCTTACTCACTGCTGTATGGTTCGGGATCTGTAGAGCTGCACATCGATGGAATTGCTCTTCAGTGTTTGGACTCTCAGTGGTGATTAATAAACCACACTGAACTGAGCTAAACTGAAATGAACTTAAACACTGAAAACTGAACTGACACTGTTTCAATGTACTATAATCTTCTATGTGAAGCTGCTTTGACATAATCTACATTGTAAAAGCGCTATACAAATAAAGGTGAATTGAATTGCTGTAGTTTGAACTACATGTTAATTTGTTATTAGGAGAAAAGCATCCAAAACATGTTAACATTTACCTAAAATGTGTTCGCTAAAAGTAAAACTACTTAGGCATATCAAATTAACCTTAAGCGAAGAACAAAACAGAACTTTTGATGAATATGATGTCTTTAAATATTCTAGTTTCTAGCCAATGTAGATAGCAAGCTTTTTTTTACAGGCTTGCTAAAATATGTTTGCATTCCTTTCAATATGGTTTTAATCAAAGGTCCTGCAGTGGAATAAACTCTGTCATAAATCTGAAGTAAACTAGAGAGGAAGCAGCAGCTGTGCATGAAAACATCACATATCCAATATTTTTCTTCAGTCAGGTCAGGCTTGCAGGAAGCTAAATTAAGTAGGAGCACATGATCTGCCCTGCAGCCTTGTGTGCCAGCAGAAAGGGAGCAGGATGAGAGATTCAGAGTGATGTCACAGAAAGCCTGAGGAGTCACTGCACTGCTGCTGTAAAGCTCCACAATGACTGCATGCCTTCAGCACACAATAATAAAGACTGACAGGATGAATTGTGAATGAAATGAGCTTGACTTACTCATGGAACATGACTAATGAACATCTTTGTACTGGAAATATATGATGTCCAAATGCACTTCAAACCAGACAATTAGAGGAAATGTGGGTTTAAGCAGAAAACAAGGATGTCTGAAATATCATGTTGCACATTATTTTAAGGTGTAAAAATGTAATTCATTATTAATGTTTTATTATTAATGAATAAATGCAGCATTGAAAAGTAGAAAATATATGAAACCTATTTCAGAATAGTTGTTTTTACTGTATTTTTGAACTAATAAATGCAGCCTTGCAGAGCAAAAAAAATACTATAAGTTGTAATAACATTTCACAATATTTAAGCTTCTCTGTATTTTTAATCAATAAAATGCCCCCTTTCAGAGCATTTTTTTAAATATAGTAACAAACAATATTACGTTTTTTGGGCCTTTTTTACTGTATTTTTTATTACTCACTGGCCACTTTATTAGGTACACCTAACTAGTACCGAGCTGGACCGCTTTTTCCTTTAAAACTGCCTTAATCCTTTGTGGCATAGATTTAACAAGGTACTGAAAATATTTCTCATAGATATGTCCATATTGGCATCACACAGTTGCTGCAGATTTATTTGCTGCACGTCCATGACGCAAATCTCCTGTTCCAACACATTTCAAAGGTGCTCTATTTGGATTGAAATCTGTCTGGTGACTTTGGAGGCTTTGTCATGTTCAAGAAACCAATCTGAGATGATTTTGCCCTGATGACATGGTGCGTTATCCTGCTCCAGAAGATGGGCACACTGAGGTCATAAAGGGATAGACATAGTCAGCATCAATGCTCAGGTAGGCTGTGGCATTGACACTATGCTCAATTAGTACTGATGGGCCCAAAGTGTGCCAAGAAAATATCCCCTACACCATTACACCACCAGCCAGAACCGTTGATAGAAGGCAGGATGGATTCATGCTTTCATGTTGTTGATGCCAAATTCTGAGGCTCTCAGAAATCAAGACTCAGACCAGGCAACATTTTTCCAATCTTCTATTGTCCAATTTTGGTGAGACTGTGCAAATTGTAGCTTCAGTTTCCTGTTCCTACCTGGTATGGTCTTCTGCTACTGTGTTTAGAGATGCTCTTCTGCATATCTCGGTTGTAATAAGTGGTTATTTAAGTTGCCTTTCTATCAGTTCGAACCAGTTTGGCCATTCTCCTCTGATCTTAACAAGGCATTTGCGCCAACAGAACTGCCGCTCACTGGATATTTTCTCTTTTTTGAATAATTCTCTGTAAACCCCAGAGATGGTTGTGTGTGAAAATCCCAGTATAACAGCAGTTTCTGAAATACTCAGACCAGCCCGCCTGGCCACGTTCAAAGTCACTTAAATCATCTTTCTTCCCCATTCTGATGCTCAGTTTGAACTGCAGAAGATCAACTTGACTATGTCTATATGCCTAAATGCATTGAGTTGCTGCCATGTGATTGGCTGATTAGAAATTTGTGTTAACAAGCACCAATAAAGTAGCCAGTGAGTGTATAAAAATAAAAGTCTGCTCAACAAGGCTGCATTCTTTAAAATGAACAAACACAATCAGTAGTAGTGCATGAAGTAGATGTTTAATCAGTTCTGCTTTTTTCAGAAGAAAAAAAAGTTTAAAATGCACATTTCTTCTTCCCTGTTGCCTTTTACTTCACCTCTCAGAATAGCAACCAGTGAAGGCTTCGTGTATGCCATTAATCAACAAATCAACACTGTGCTGATGTCATTTTCCTGTAGTTCCACAATCATAAGTCATATGAAAATTACAGCTCAGTTTCTCTTTTTGACAGCCCTAATACATTAACATTCCACCCTGCTGTGAAAGAAAAAGGAATTGCGAGTAGTGTGGGAGTGTCCAGACAAAATGCTACAGAAAGCAAGGGATGGGTTGGGTCTGGACATCCTGAACAAAGAGGCCACGGCCAAACAGAGGGAAGAGCCCAGTGTCATTTCCTCTATAAGACGTGACCGGCACTTACCCTGGACAGTTCCCCATGGGTACTGGCGTGCTCGCACCATCTTGTTCCCAATCTTCACTTCCTCAGTACTTCCCACCACTGCAAAAGGCAAATGACCCTGCAGAGCAGAAAAAAACCCCACAAACAAATTATTAACAGAAACACTATTTTAAATTCTTACAGAAATACACATGATGACACAGCATTTAATTCAATGTAGATGCATATAAATATAAATGTTTGGTGACAGGGACTGGTAAAGGGTATTTCATTAAAATAGTTTTTGCAAGTGTGCATTAAATTGACCAAAAGTGACGAGTAATGATACAAACAATTTTATTCTGATTTGCTATCACAAAAATGCTACTATTTAAAATATTTTCACATCATGACAAAATTACGTAAGTTTACAAAATACCACCATTTTACTGTATTTTTTTCAAAAATTGGTGAGAAAAACATTCGGAAGCTAAAACATTTTAATAAAACAACAACAAAATAGGAACAACATGGTATAATCTACTTTAGATGACATTTAAATTACAAGAATGAGCTTTAAAAATAACTGAGTCAAATATATGAGAGCACAAATCCCACTTAAAACAAGCAGGATGGTCCTGAGGTCAGCTATCTTTATTTGCAATGGTTAGCCAGTACTGGATGAACCCAGCAGTAACCCTGCAGGCAGAGGCTGTGTGGAGACACTACATTCATTCATCTGTAGTGTGTCTTTCCCACAGTACAAACATGCTGTGAGAGTAAACTGATGAAGAATGCCTCTCCTATTGTGGTGTCATTTCCTGTGAGCAAACACAGGCAGGAAAAGCTGGACACCATATGGACTCTTTCTCACTTAAACTGCTAAACTATGACATGAAATGAGAACTGGCCAAGCACTAAAGTAGAAAACGCTTAGTCTCCAAGCAAAACAGAACGGTGTATATATGACTGATTTAACACAAGAGATTTTTAAAGTGACACTACAGCCAAAAATGAAATTCACCCTTAAGTGGTTTCAACCCTGTTTTTACTGTTGAATACAAAAGAGGATATCTTCAAGTAAAAAAAAAAAAATCAGAAGCCACTGACATGCATATGGCTACCAGTTTCCAATATTCTTCAAAATATCTTCTTTTATATTTAACAGGAAACACAAACTCCAACAGGCTTAGAACAACAGGTGGATGATTAAGCTACAATTAAAAATCCCCTTTAAGTTAAAGAAAACTCCATTTTTGAAATCTTTTGTAAAGTATTTAGATAATTACCAACATCCTATGAGAGAATTTGTCGTCTCGTGTTGCTCACAGTAACTAAATTTAAGACTTTGAAACCTATTCTAAACTAGCTGCATGTTTTTGTTATTTGTGTCTGAAATATACAGTGTGACATAAAATTAGACATTCTTTAGCATTAGTGTTCTGTTGTTT
>CAIGQZ010000690.1:0-43198 GCA_903798205.1 Danio tinwini | reverse complement strand
ACACACACACACACACACACACACACACACACACACACACACACATATATATATATATACATATATATACATAAATACAGTGTTGTATCATTGTCAACACTGCCAATTTCACATTGTCTTTTTTTTTGGGAGTATGTTGTTGCATTTTGCACTGTCTTATGCATATATGCTTATAGTATCATGCAACAGGGATAAATATGAATGAAATTTTGATCAGCTTGATCCTTACATTCATGGTTGAGTTGATCTCCGCCACCGTCTCATCATCAGTGGGAAACTGGTAGATCTGGACGCCATTGCTCACCAACTCACTCGTGATCTTGATTTTGAACTTGGCAAGTTCACTCTTTGAAATGGCATCTGATTTGGCAATGATGGGGATGATATTTACCTATTTAAGAAAAGTCAACACAAATTAAAGGTGCACGAAGCAATAATTTTAAAATGCTTTGGACCACAGTATCCCAAGTCCCAAAATACCATTCTAGGGCTGCACGACTAAAAACATATCAAAAGAAAAAACTTATCAAATGCTTGTTGTAATCATCACTGTAAAATGTGATATGATCATTTAAATGATGTGCAGTTTGGTGTCACTTTTACAGCTGAGTGCGGCTCATGTCATGGAGGAAATTTTTTTTTTTTAAAACACGCACCTCCCAAACGCTCATTCTGTGCAACAAACTGAAAGTTATTTACAACATTTACTGTTATCCACAGCCTATGCAGGTTGTGTTCACTAAAGCAGACATCATTCACGAGCACGTCCTCTCGGTAGTAAACAGTGTGTCAGCTTATGTGTGATTTCACGGCTACGAATTCGTAATTACATTAAGACAGAAATTACATTTGTGGGTGAATTATACCTTATAAATACAGTATGTGACACTTTTAACATCATTTGGAGGTGACCACGTTGCTGAGCAACATAAAACAATGTGAAGACTTGTACGACTCCCTTTATGCTCCTCCCGAACTTGAAAATATAATTGGCTGAATCGTGAAAATGCTGGATAAAGAGAGTGTGTGGTGGGGGGGGGGGGGATAATCAATCTTTTTTTGATTAATCGTGAAGCCCTATACCCTTCCATCCAATCATCACTAAGGGGTGTGTTTAGTAAGCATAGCAGGGATGTAAAAAGAGGTCCTGTTGGGTTATGGAAGAGTTTGTTTTGGTGCTTTCCAATATCAACATAGTTTAGCTAAATTAGCTTAGTGCACATTTAAATCAATGTATTTGCTGAGGAATTAAGATGAGAACTATAAGCCAGCACATCAGATGATCTCTATGCATAGTGACATAAAACCTCAAACAGCTCAGGTGAATAAATATTTCCCCTTCAGACAGCGAACTTTTAACCACTCACACAGTAAATAACTAAATCTGGGTGTAAGAAACTAAAATCAACCTCAGAACATCTGTCTGAATCCAGATAAATATAGAAGCTCATCTCTTATGCCTGAGCAAACAGAAACAAATGGTACACCGATTACAGAAAAGACTGCACATTTCATTCTATATGCAGATGCTGTTGCAGTGCTGTAAGAGATCTCTTTTTACATTTAATCAGGAGCAGCTAATGCAATTAAAATTAATTCCACAGAATCCTATGAAAGCTTACATAACCAATGCTTTCTCACATCTGAGCGTGTCCTCAAACTGGAACAGAATTCAGCATATGCAGCTATTTGTTATTCACTTTAAAACCAGTTCAGAGAGGATGTTTAAGGGAGAGTTTGCCTAAAAATGAGTCCCAGTCCCATTTACTGTTAAAAACAATGGCCTGCTGACTCTTCTTCTAAAATGAATCTGCTGTTTTCCATGAAATAATAGGCATATAGGAACAGTGTGAGGACGATTAAATCATTTTATTTTTGGATGAATTAGTCTTATAATCTCTGGTCTCATGGGGTTAAAAACTAACCATGCAGGATGAATGGTATCTATGCTAGTGGGGGGAGATGATCGAACGCCCCTCCTCCACTCATGACCCTCTCATACTCACACACACACACACACACACACACACACGTTTATATGGAGTACTCAAATCCCACTCACTCAATTTTTACACTCCTGCCACCCACACGACACCACCATCTACATACTACTCTCAGTAGACTGCCCACTAGATTTACACATCGTCTGTTTCCGGCAATTTACAACTGATGAATTGTGAGGTTAACGCAGACATTTTAAATAAAGGTTTACGCTCAGTGTGAGCACACAGAAATCTTCTCAAGCATACAAGGCTACTGTTCAGATCTAAGAGAGCATCTTTGTAGAGGGAGTCTGTGCAGCACACAGAGAGATGAAAGAGAATGCAGTACAACACAGCTGACCTTCACTGACTTCATCTACACAGCTCCAGTGACATTAAACATGGCATAGCCATCAGCAGAATGCTTAATAACCCACATCTGAAAACATGAACTGTCCTGCAGTCAAGCAGAAAATAATGCTAAGCCACATATAGCATGTTTGCTAAATAAAAGACTATGTTAAGATATTATTGCATTAATAATAAAGTAGGATAATTTCTTATGAGCAGCAGCAGTAGTACAAGGTAACAGTTTGCAGAACTTTAAACAAAATGCATTACTAAATTCTAATTTTGGTTTGATGATAGTGCATTTATCATCATATGGTTTGGCCCAAACCGTGAGTATATTACTAACCTTACTGTCCAACTTCTTCATAGTCACCAGGTCAAGGGACTTAAGCGAGTGTCCAGTGGGAGCGATGAAATACAGGCAGGCATGGATCCGTGTATCATGATAACTGTGTAGTGTGCGTTTAATCTTCAGTTCCTCCTGAAGGTACGCTTCAAACTGAGCATCGATGAACTCCACAATAGACTTGTAACTGTAATTTGAACAGTGAAAGGTGTGGACATGTTTAGATGGAACTTGTGGCCAAAAGCAACTTTAGTGGCATTCTCTCTTAAGGGTGAACGTCATAAAAAAATAAAATAAATGTAAAAAGCTTCAAAACTGTTTGCAGCATCTATGAATAGATCTGAAAACAAATCTTCAGGCAATTCAAGAAAAGAGTTGTTTTATTCATATCTGGAAATCTAACAACTGCCGCATTCTAAGCCTACAGCATCAGAAACATGTAAAAATAAGGAAATATCCCACCCCCTGAAAATATCTGCTTTCACAATGCCATCCAAACTCATTACAATGAGCTCTGTAAACACAAGTGTCATGTGACACGGATCCAGAGCAGCAGTAAACCTTTTTTCTTAAATTTAAAAGTACGTCAAAAGCTCTTAAGTCCTAAAGAAAACAGGGGATTAGAAGATATTGAGGATGCAGAAACATCTTTTAATAAAATAGGCTAAAAAAAGATTATGAGATACTAATATTGCATTTTAAAATTACACAAGAACTCCAAAACCATGTTTAGTTTTGTTTTATTTTTAACAAATAAAGCCGATCTGATGTTTGAAACACACCAGGCTGATTTTTGGACTAAAGTTCAGTTTCATCTCTTTATCAACCACAAATGTCAACATAGCAAGTATAAACTGATTTTTCTTGTAAATAAATGAGTCCATTTCTAGTATAACTAACATTCTTAGCTGATCTGGTCACTGGTTACAGAAACTCCGGCCCTAATTCCACCTGACATGTATATGCGTCTAATCTGAGCAATTGAATTTAGACTTCATTGACTACATTTACATGGACATCAGTAATCGAATTATTTGCCTTAATCTGAATAAGACAATAATATGATTAAGGTGTTTACATGAGTTCCTTTCATGATGCTGTTTTACATGTTATAGCACATAGACAGATTAATGTTGTTGCGTCACCACGTAATCCACATGTCCTTCTCAGTTTCAAGTAATTTCAGGTGTTTCATTTTTAATGTTTCGGCTTTAACTGCAGTTCAGCACTTTAACTTTCATTCAGGAACATTTCATCATGCCCCTGTGACAAACTGAGGTATTGAATGAGAGTATGAATTAAGGACTTGTGAAAGAGTGTTGTGTTAATGGAATTTGATACCACATGCCCAATGGGAGAAAGAAAACTCTGCATTTCACGATGTGTGTGTCTGTGGTCCTTCACTGACTCGATAGGTGCAGAGAATAGCATCAAACAGCCGTGTGTATATGAAATATCCTGTCGCAAAATACAGCAAAAAGTTCTACATGACAGTAATAGCTTGATTAAGGCATTTACATGTCTGTACTGCACTTAAATAATGTGGCTAAAATCGACATACTTCGTCTTAATCCGATTTCTGTCCGATTAAATTCATAACAAAATAATAATTAAATAAATATATAAAAATATTAGCTGTTTACATGGTAGACTTAATCAGAGTATTGTCTTAATCATATTAAAATCGGATTATTGGTGCACATGTAAACATACTCAATGAGAGCATTAGTGTACAATGTTAAAAAACTGAACCAATCAACGCGTTACATGGCTTAAATGAGCAAGAAAGCAAGTGAATGAAAATTGTGAGGATGGCAACTTAAACTTCTACTATAATCCATGTGCTTTGGTATAACAGCACACCTGACTACATGTATACCAATGTAAATGGGGCCAAATATTGATCTCACCTGTCCTCTTTGTTGATCTGGTCTCCAAATCCTACAGTATTGACCACAGTGAGCTTGAGTCGGACATTGCTCTCCTGCAGCTCATAAGTGTTGGATTTGAGCTGCACGCCAGGCTGATTGTGCTGTGTAGGTTCGCCCTCAAATTTGGTGTTAAACAGGGTGTCCATGAGGGTGGACTTTCCCAAACCCGTCTCCCCTGTAACAAAAACACATTAGTTTATCTACCAGACACAAATTTTCTACAATCTTCAAGATTACATCAACAATCCTCAAATTATGCCGTGTATAGATTATTCTAAATATAGTTTGTTATCATATAGCATACATTTGTCAGCTCAATATAAAAATGCTCCTTTTAGCTGATGCAAACACTTTGGCCTGTTTAATCGGTGTAAAAGTCTAAAAGCCATGCAGCAGTCCTGACTCGGTTTGCCTGAAGGTCCTATTCTTGCACTCCTGACAACCACAAGCGCAGCAGAAATGGACATCATGCAACACCACCAGAATGTTAATTATACGGATGGCTCACATTTGCCGTTTCCTCAAACTCGCGCTGCAAATCCCATTCCCTCAAGCTTCTTTCATGCTTTCACAACAGGCTAGGGCTGAGCGATATTACAAAAATCTCATATCACAATACAAGTAATCTAATACCCTGATAACAACATATCAAAATATAGCACCATTTATGTAAATTCTATCAATTAATAGTTTGTATATTGACCACTTAAGGACTAAGAACTTTTTCTTCTTTACATTTTATAGTTTTCACTCAGATATTTACCTATTTATATGTGATCGTTTTTCTCAATTTATTTAAAACTTCAGGTCAAATGTTTGATTAAAAATTAGTAAAAATAAAATGAATATTAATCAAATATAAATTTTAAAAACTAAAATCACAGGTACAACATAAAAATATATTTTTTTAAATATTGCCAAATAAAATGTTAATACTGTACTTTAAGATCGCAACTTTCACACAATTTTTGTCTGCATCTTTCTAAGACATGCAATAATGCTCTCATATAAATTATGAAAAATATATCTGTAAAACTAAACAATGTTTTTTGTGACAGCAAGAAATAAACAATGAAGCACAAAAGGAATTCATAGACTTTTACTTTGTCCATACAATATAAACACTACCCGGCCACTTTATTAGGTACACTTGCCCAACTGCTCGTTAATGCACATTTCTAATCAGCCAATAACATAGCACCAACTCAATGCATTTAGGCATGTAGACACGGTCAAGACAATCTGCTGCAGCTCAAACCAAGCATCAGAATGAGGAAGAAAGGTGATTTAAGTGACTTCGAATGTGGCATGATTGTTGATGCCATATGGGCTGGTCTGAGTATTTCAGAAACTGCTGATCTACTGGGATTTTCATTCACAACCTTCCCTAGGGTTTACAGAGAATGGTCAAGAAAAAAGAAAATAACCAATGAGCTGCAGTTCTGTGGGCGCAAATGCCTTGTTGATGCCAGAGGAGAATGGCTAGATTGGTTTGACCTAATAGAAAGGCAAAAGTAACTCAAATAACCACTTGTTACAACAGAGGTATGCAGAAGGGCATCTCTAAACACACAACATGTCGAACCTTGAGGCGGATGGGCTACAGCAACAGAAGACCACACCAGGTGCTACTCCTGTCAGCTATGAACAGGAAACTGAGGCTACAATTCACACAGGCTCACCAAAATTAAACAATAGAACATTGGAAAAACTTTCCCAGAGATGAGTTGCGGCTGGAAGGGCATCCGCTGCGTAAAATCGCACTGGAAAAGTTGGCGGTTCATTTCGCTGTGGCGACCCCAGATTAATAAAAAGACTAAGCCGACAATAAAATGAATGAATGAAAGATTGGAAAAACGTTTCCTGGTCTGATGAGTCCAATGAGCACTTTCGGGATGTGGCGGAAAGGGAGATTCTGCGTGATGCTATCATGTCAATAAAAAACATTTTTATTTATTGAATCTATGCCACGAAGGATTAAGGCAGTTCTGAAGGCAAAAGTGGGTCCAATCAGGTAACAGTAAGGTGCACCCAATGAAGTGTAATTAGGTAAATATATAATCATATTGCACAGCCCTACTACAGACCAAAAGGCCTCTTCTGAGGCCTGAAATTAAACAGATGACTTCTCTCCCTGAATATCACAAGGTATGAAATTCACAAGACAGAATTAAAGGCGACACACACTGATCATCTCTTCCACATAAGACAATTCCAGCTGATGGTTTCATGAATTGCATCACTTCTTTTCTTCTGATACACACTGTATGATATTTACAGCATGCCAAATCAGTTAGTATTCATTAAACCTGAACTTGCACACTGATCAAGAATGAAGAGAGGAGAGAAAAGCCTGCTTGACAACAGTCCTTTGCCAAATTTACTTTAGTTTCTAGAGCGTTCTTTGTTCTTTCTTCCTCAGAGGTTTGGCTAAATTGGGATAAAAGCTCTGACAGATGCCATAAACTTTAGTGCACGCTGCTAACAAAGAATCTGAAACAATGGCAGTTTATAAATAATTCAAACTACAAAGTGAAAATGCATGACGAATAGACAGCATTACAGGTACAAGAACAAAGAATTTACTTGCATATTTTGAAACTATTGATATATGGTTTCTTACCAGGAAGAGAGGATTATAAAGTTGAAAGCAAAAAGATGGAGTATATTACAAAAAAAATACATTTTAGCAACTGTTACAATCAATTTCTGAGTAAAGATTGTTTCTAGACATTTTTCTCCAGTGTGTTTTACAGGTTGCTAAAAAATCTCTTAAGCCATTATATTGATTTGAAAAAATACATGTATATTCATGTATAATCAGCTAACCCTTACCAGAAACTAAATACGGAATTAAGTGAACTGTACTATTGTACTATTTATTAATTATTTATTTGACATGGACATCACAATTACACTGGACAAACAAATGCGTTTTAGCAGACTTGTTAATTCTCAACACCTGTCCACCAGAGGCCTGACATAAAATTAAATTAAAATAGATACCTATACACAACTTTATACCTACATATGATACATTATTGTTACGTAAAATTGCTGTAAGGCAAAAGCAAAGGTGGTATGATCAAACAAACTAATAGTAGACTATTTGTGTACACACTTTTGTTTAATCACTTTTTAAGAACACTACTAAAATATTTATATTCCTTTATAATTTTAGGCTAACAGGTAAAAAAATCCACAATTTGGTTCCCTTAACAGAGAAAACTGATTGACCAAAAGAGGTCTTGCACTTTGGTACAAGACAGTCACCATTAGCAGTTGCTTGCGTAACTCTGTGAGAGGATTAATGCCTATGATTAAATCTTAAATATTTAAACATTTAAAAACCAATTTATGATAATTAAAATTAATAAAACTGTCAAAACTAAAAAGGTTGTTTGCATAACACCTCACAATGAAGCCATCACAATGGCTTTAAGTCCATAATTTGAATTGCTTGTTTATATATTGAGTCAATAAGCCTAAATGTGGTTAAAGAGTTTTGTGACCATGATGTAATGCAATATGACAAGTGAGAGAATATCATTGTGTGCATGTATAATTTTGCAGTTTATGTTAAAAATCTTTTAATAAAACTACATTTTATGGTAATTTACCTATGTAGCAAACTCAAATAATTGCATTCAAACGTACACTGTCAAATAAAACAGCACCTGCAATAAAGTCAAATAGCTGAGCATGACTTTGTTACTTGTTTGCATCATGCTCTGCTGTTTAAGCTATGAGAATGCTTTTTACTAGTGTCACCATTTAAAGGGGGTAGTTCACCCAAAAATCTAAATATAAAAAGTCATAATTTACCTGTAACACCTGTTTGAGCTTCGTCTGCTGAACACACAAGATATTTTGAATAGAACAGCTGACTGCCATAGCAGTTGTTTTTCCTACTATGAACATTAAGGTTTACAGGTTTACAACATTGTTCAAAATATGTTCTTTTGAGCTCAACAGAAAAATAAACTATAATAAAAGTAATTTGTGAATATGTTTATCAGTGAGTGAACTATGCCTTTAAATGGGGAGTTAGTTTATGCATAGTTACTGAGATGCAGGTGTAGGCCACATTATTGCACATATATATCTGCTTTGTGTACAGCCGCTACTTCCTCTTCCTCTCACCATATTAGATGACCCAGTATGCTTTGATGCTTTTTATGAATATCATCCTCTTTGGCATACATGTGTTACACCCCAACATTAAACAACTCTGAATTGAAATACAAAGACATCAGTGCTGGTTCAATAAAAAAAAAAACGCTATCTGGATTTCACTGACACGATGCCGTTATTCATGTTTCTGTCTGCATTCCCATAATGGCATGTAATCTTGTGCTCATATAGATTAGAAAAAAGTATTACTGTAAACTTTTATTTTGTGACACCACTAAATAAATCATAGAGCATAATATAAATAAGACTTTTTGTTTTGTCCGTACAAAAAAGTTTCAACAAAAAGAATTGTTGTTCAACCGATTTAGGAAAAATTTGATGAAACGTTTTGATCCACTTCAAACGTCAATTAAATCCCACAACAATTTTATCAATACAACACAGAGACAAAACGGTTTTCTATGGTGTCAGGAAAAATCAAACACGCAAGTAAAAATAATAATAATAAAAAATAAAATAAAACACAAGCAAATATAAAAACACTAACAAATTGAGAAAACATCTCCATCAATTTGACAACACATGAGCAGGTAAATTCTCACTACACATGCAAATACAGAAACATGCTGCAAATAGCACAAACCGCAACGAAAATATGTCAGGGGACACTAAAAAGTAATGAACCAGGAAGTCACTTTTTGTTCTGTTTGTATAATTTTAGCCCAAATTACCTGAAGAATTGCAAAATTTATAGTAAATTAAATAAATTTTTTTTTTTTTTTTGAATGGCATGTTAAGGCTTATTTATACCTCTGCGTCAAGGGCATGGATAAGCTCCGGCGCAGCCTACGTGTGATCGCATAGCCTTCGGCGACACAGACGCGCCCCTTTAAAAAAAATTAACTACACGTCGCAACGACACATAGCGCAAGCTCTGTGATTGGTCGGCTTGGTAGCACTGACGAGTGTGGGCAGAGGTAAGACCCGCGCGAGCCTGATGGAGCGAGTGTTTATAAGTGGGGAGTCTCGTGAAGGAGCTCCAGATGGAGACTTTTGTTTTGCGTTTACCTTATAATAAACGTTGTTGCACGTCCGCTGGTCCTCCCTCAAAATGAGCAAGTTTGAGCCACTTGTACATTAAGGAAGTGTTCAGAAAAAACAAAACACCCACAAAGAAACTCGACACAGAGGAACATAAACACCTACTGCCAGCTAGCGTTTCGGAAGTGTTGTTGCAGAGGAACACAAACTGCACAGAAGTATAAATGCAGGCCAGCAAGCATGAAGTATCTTTCAGTTATGATGAACAGTTTCCATAATAACACTTATACAAGGCTCAAAATTAACCTTTTTGCTTGGTAGCACTGGTGCTCTTAACTTTAAAAATGTAGGCGCACCAGTCAAAATTTGGCACCCACCAATTATGAGCACCGTTGCTAAGTATTATATAAACAGATTTATTGCATTTGAAATCAACACTAATCAAAACTAACAAGCAAAAAATATATATGCTTGCGTGAGAAAAATATGTCTCAACAAAATCCCGTTATCACAAGAAAATACATTTTTATAACGTAATTGAGTGACCAAAAGATACACGGACGGACCGCTGCACGCACTACTTGACATGAATGAATCTGTTAACGTGCTGTGTTCTCACGGGTGATGTCTGATATTGCACAGATGCTTTTGACATGTACCTTATTTGTATACGTCATTTTAATAGCAATACCAGTCTTTTCATGAGCTGCAATATTAGTTTAATCTTATTCAATGCAAGCCCTTTTGCGATAGTGTACGTGGTGTTAACTTTTACTTATAGCTGCATGGCTGACAGCATCTGGCGATTAAATAAAGGTTTAAACAGAACATCTTGTGCTTAAAATGTGTAGATGTGGCTAAACAGTTACCTGAAAATTCCGTCCCACAGACTTTCATAGCGGACTTGAAGCCAATGGAAGTCTTTTATTCACTCTTCGACAAACGTAGATTGTGGATTAACATTCACCACGATCAGTAATCAGATGTGCCATTATTTGTTGCTTTAGGTGTTTTTCAAAAACAAAATCTGACCATGTTGTTGTCATTCTCATCTTCAGCGCTTTACATTTTCGCGGTTGTAGCTCTCCTGTCATCTGAAGGTAGACGGCGTTGACGGAGTGATTGACAGCTGATTTTGACCAATCCATTCTCGATCAGTTCTAGCGCAGTGGACCAATAAAAAGAGCACGAAGGCGGGGGAAGCATTGCAGGCTTTGTTAACTGCAGCAAGTAGACATGGCAACAGTTTTAAACTGTTCCTGAGCGCTGCGTTTCAAGTGCAAAGATGCATTCTTCGTGAATGTGGCCTAAATCCGCGCATGCGGTGAACATTTTGCAGTGAAAACCGGTCACACGCAACAATTTTATGCACTCACACAAATACTCCCAAATATATTTTGAGGTCGCATAGATACAATTTCGGGCGCATATGCGACCAAAACGGTCGCAATTTCGAGCCCTGTTATAGATAAAGGTCTAGGGTTTTGCATACAATGACTTTATCTTGCTGGAGTTTATGGCCGTTTCACTTTACTTCAGGACGCATCAATACCGTTCTGTAGGTCTATTGGAGTTATTTATAAATATTTCTAACAAAATCTAATAAATGTTGGAGACATGCTCGTAACAAACTCACTAGATCACACTTTAGCAGCGTTTATTTGAGCGCACGAGAAAATCTTCGCTTGAGTACCGTATATTTGAGGGTGTGCAAGAAGTTTTGTGAACAAACAGAGGAAATCTGCACGCAAGCAAAGAGATTTGCATGCTTGTATTACATGAATGCGATCTGGACCTGTGATACTGACCTCACGACATTTGTCATTGTAATAACACCACAGGTAGTAGAAAAACCTGTGTAAAAGGCCTGCCACCACAGCTGGTAAAAAAAAATCCTAGAGGAAACACTGCTGTTGTGTTGTGTACACTATTTGCAGTTTGTTTCTGTATTTACATGTGCTGTAAGAATTGTGTGTGTGTTAAAGATGTTTTCTCAATTTATTAGTTTTTCCATTTGCGTATGCGTTTTAACTCATATCATGTTTAACCTCTCTCAGCTTCTGTAATTTTCCCTAAAAGATGCATTTTATTGCATGACTGGAGTAAAACTAGCATTACCTAAAAACTAACATACAATAAATTTTTTTTTTTTTTTTTAAAAGAAGTAGTTTCTCTAATGTTCAATTTTCAAGACCGATTCTACAAAAGGAATGGATTGAAATCACATAACGGATAGTATGAAATTAAATCTCAAGTTCCTGCAACTGCTCTCCATCAGTGCACCAGTATTCCGTAAATGGGTCACAGAACAAAATCAGTATGTGTTTGCAGTGGAGTGGTGACATAGACTGAAGCAAATGGTTAGTTTCGCCCCAAGTAAAAAGGAGCTCCCACATGACACTCACCCACACAGAGGATATTGAAGCAGAAACCATGGTTGACGGACTTGTTGACCAGCTGGTCCGGCATGCTGTCGAAGCCAACATGACCAGAGAGTGGGACGGCACGTGCTCCCTCTCCCTAAAATACAATAAATGCAAAGCATATAAATGAAACAAGCAAGACAACTTTTAACATAAATGATCATTTGAACAGATTCTCAATCATAGCAATGCAAAAGTCTTTGTATGCAGAAAAAGATAATTTAAACAAACCCAGTACAATTTTCTGCTCTCTGCACTTCCTCTTTCCTGTCTGATCTAAACTCTTGAAACCACAGTCAAGCAAACAGACACGTAAACCATCTGCACTTGCAGACCAATGTTTCCCTTATCAAGTAACCTGTAAGATACCTGTGTAGCAAAACGGTTGTAAATAACTAAACACAAATGTCAAATTTTAAGTCGTATTGCACTCCAGCACTTCCTCTGCTATTGTTCACACCTGGTCTGCAAAAACTCTGACAGGAAAGGCTGTCTGCCCACATTTACAGCATATCCTTTGGTGTGTGGGTGTTCGCATATGTGTGGCCTATACAAGGAGCACAGTGAATGTGCCAAATCAGTGGATTTCTGCTAGAATAATAAAAAAAGAAGGGCGAGCATTCGATCAGAAAAGGTCTAATGTTAAAAAAAATATCCATGATGCAAATAGAAACATTTCATTAAAGCGATAGCTCACTCAATTTTAATTTCCCTCTTCCTTACTTACACTTAGGCCATCCAATATGTAGGAAACACTTTTTCTTCAGCAGAACATTAAAAATTATTTCTAAATGCAGCCCTCTGTGCTTCATATAATGAAAGTTAACAGCTACCAGTGTTATAACAGTAAAAAAAAAACTAGTCTATATATAAAAATAAACACCCATGGCCCATGGCTATACACTGAAGTGTTATCAAGCAAATCCTTAGAAGTGCAAGAAACTGAAAAAGATTACTTTTGATCAATCTCAACAACAACTCCTGAGTGAATTCACAAGAGTTTGGTGATCAAGCTTAATTTAGTTAATCCCATAGGCCTTTTTATTTTTACTCAGTGTTTTAATCACTGACTTGCATCTTATAAATCACCAAGAACCAAGATTTTAGTCTTAAAACGTCCTAAACATTTTACTGGAATATAAAAGTCACCAACATCTTGGATTAAACCAGAACTTTTCCGGTTTTGGATGAACCATCCATTTAAGCTAAAGTAAAATTAACAGTAAATATCTGATCAACAGCACACGTTTGTATGTTAGTTGTTGTACCAATAAAAACAGATAACTGTCAAACACCAACAACCAATTGCACTGCTCATTAAATACAAAACAGGCAACTGAGAGAAGCCAGACTGAGAGCATCCTATTGACTGAACAAACTGTCACAATCTGACCCACATGTGCAACATTCCCAAACCAGACAACTGTAAGTCCAAAGGGGGGCCATCATGACTGGAACACCCCACTGGCTGCCCTGTAACCAGAAAACACTGGTTCAGATGTCGGTTTCTCTAGTAAAGACTGATTTAAACGTCGTTTATCATATCTATCAGCTTTTGAACTCAGCCCCGTGTCTCCTGCCTATGCTAGGTGCGTACTTACATCAGAGACGTCAAATGCACATGACACAGACTGCTACAAAATACATCTCAAACTGGTTTAGATGTCAGTTTCTGACATGAGTGCACGAAATATTTAATGATAGACAACGCCCAGCGTTCTGAGGAGACACAATGATGCTAATGCAATTAATTATAGCTTTATTAAACGCGCTTGAATTTAATGGATTCTGGAATAACGTACGTTAATGCGCAAGAATGTGACAGTATTTTATTGTTGGTTTAGAAAATACATCGCTCGCAGAGACTTCAAACCGTTACGTTCGCCAGTTATTGTTGGCCCTCAACATCAATCTATTTCCCCCCCAAAAAAACTAAATGGGGAAGCCAATGCCGTTTCAAAGGAGCAACAAATGTGCTAATACATTCTAATCGTGTACACAACCACGTAATTGACATAATAATGTCATAATCGACCAGTTTGTGGATAATGGGCCGTTACGTTAACGAATAAATGAAAAGCGAAACCTGTTGGGTTCTACTATATTTCGCTCCATCTAATATGGCTGATTTGTATTCGACAGTCTAGTTTGGTAATCCGAAAACACATCTTTGTAACAAAAGAGCGCTCTTACCGCTTGTCGTGCTATCTCAGTAGCCGCCATGGTTCTCTCCTGCATCAAACCTTCACAGGAAACTGCAGCAGCACGCAAACTGAAGCTACAGCGACTACTCACATACGATGGACTGTACCATTCATCACTGACCCCATGACGGCTTCTGCTAATTTTGAAATAGCACGGTTGTGACATGTGATTTTCTGTATAAACGTGAAGGTTTGTCTAAAAAAACACTTGTTCAATTATTTTTGCTCCCAGAAAACATGGGATAGTAATACCATCGTGTCAAAATATGACCCCCATTTTATTAAATGGTACTGTCTTCAGCTTCTACCGCTATAAACGCACATTTCTACAGGTCTAACACATGGTTTAACTACAATTGAAGGATGCTGAATGGTTTAAAATTAAGTTTATTTTTATAAGCATTAAATATATGAATGTAGACATGCAATGTAGGCCTTGTCCTAGTCTAACGTTGCAAATATAATTTAAATATATTCACTACTATAGCCTATGCACTGCACGCGTTTATCCAAATGACAGAACGTAAACAAGAAATCGCATAAGTAATCAAAACACAAATATGTAAATAATATGGTGAATCCTAGTTAGTCTAATACACTAGGCCTATATAAATGTACAATAGAAAACAGTATCAGAGGAGGGTATTTTAAACAGAAAGAAAACAGAAAATGTTAATAATTATGGTTATAATTATGAGGGAAATTTTGATTTTTGATCAATTTTAAGAATAACTAAAAGCACATATGACAACTTAAAAATAAAAAACAGCAATATGGCCAGCAATAAGTGCTGACTGATTATATTTTCTACCCTCTAATTGTTAGGCTGTATAATGTTTTATGCATAAACAAGTTTTTTTATGTCCACGTATATTCGACATTATGCATTCAGAATTGATAGGCAAGTCTACATTTTCAGCAGACTTCAAATTACATGCTATAATGTTACATATAAATACTATATCAATCCTACACTGTAAAAATACTGTGTATGTTTTACTTAAAAAAGAGGCAACAATTTGCATCAGCCTTTTGAGTATTTTAAACTCATTTTATTTTATCCTATTAGACTTTGCATGCATGTTCTCAACACTTTCATGGAAGCAACTCAATTTTATACATTTTCAACTTGTAGTTTTAAGTTTGTCAAACTCGTGTTTTAAGTAAAATGTACTTATTTATTCCAATAATCCAGAGTATTTTAAGTTACTATTATTCAGTGAAACTTGTTCTTTTAAGAAGCCTAATGCTAACATAATTTTATTATTTTTCTACCTTTATTTAACTTGTTAAATCCCTAAAAAACACACATTTAACATTTTGTACAAACATTAATCTGCATTAAAGGTGAAGGTTGAAGGTGTTTTAGGCTACTTCAAAAACTGACAATTAGCAGAGCAATGAACTTAGGCCTATTTCAGTTTGCCTAGATTTGTTAAACAAAACCAGTTTATAGCTTCCTTCTCGGTTTCATCAGTCTTTAGTAGCCAGTGTTGTAGGCATGAAGACAAGTGTTGATTTAGTCAGTGGTATTTGAACTTTAGACTTTATCAAGGGGAGGGTTTGTAGGACGTCGGAAATGGTTAATGAGGAAGAACACACACGAGTTTCGGTTAGCCAACACAACGTTTTGCTTCTCTTAAAAATAAACACTTGCCGTTTAACTACACGTAAAAAAGTCCCTAAACCGCAACATTGGCTGAGCTGTGTCAGAACAGAAAGATTTACCAGGACAAGAGAAGAATGGAGAACTGTGTGGACAACAGGTGACACGATCAACGGATGATTTACCTGAGATACAGGTTAGATTCACTTACATTCATCAGTAAATCTAATGTAGAGATTCTCAAACATTATACGTTAACAAGGAGGATGTAATTTATACATTTTTAATTAAAAAGCAAACAATTTCTGAAAACGTAAACGTCAGAGGCTAAAATAGATTAAAAAGAAAAAATTGAACAAATAGGCTTATATCTAACATAGACGTTAGCTTAGAGTGAATGTTTTGCTTTATTAGCAAAAATAAAAAGAGGAACACAAACAAGGAAGCTATTTTTTTACGCCCAAAGATAAAACTAAATCGTTTTCGGTTGTTTTACTATTAAATTTACATTTTATTAACCTCCTAGAAACCCCCAATTTTTATAAAAAATAAACGATTTATCTGTTTTTATTATTTAAACTTGATACATTTATTTCTTCCCCACCCAAATCTTGACATTTATAGAGAACTGAAGACAAGGAAGATGTTTTTTTCTCTGGTTATGTAATCCTCTTCAATTTGGATCTTATCTAAGTAAATAACTTCCCGGGGATCCGCCAGTATGTATGAGGGGAACAGCAACGAGGCCATCAGTTCTAAGGAAGGACATTTTAACGCCCCTGTGGGAGCAGCGGCACTGCCCTCGGAAGAACCAAGAGAAGAAACAAACGCCTCAGGGAACAACGTAAGCAACTCGGACTCCCCCAAAAACAGAATAGCAAGCCAGTTCCGTGCACATCTGGAAGAGCGGCTGTCCAGGCATGGTCCTCGGTCGGTGTCTCCCGCGTCCAGCGCCTCCTCCTCGCGCAGATCCAGGCTCCACAAACCGCCGGAAGGCTGCGAGCCGGGCGCCTCCCGCAAACTGTCAGTGGATGCTTCGGAGAAAGGCTCCCTCACCCCCGCTATGCGAAAGAAGTATCTAAAGGAGTTGTTTCTGAATAACAGATCTGGATTGTCAAGTATTTTATCATCCAAACACAAATCGTCAGAAGAGGAGGAAAGCGCAGCGTATGGCGACACCCTGAACAGCGGTTATGCGCTGTGGGCTTTGGACCCCATGGAGCACGCGTGGATGCTTTCTGCTGTGGACGGGAATTATGACACCATGCTAGAGTTTCTGGCTGAAGATTCCAGTTTACTGAGCAAAAAAGACTTTATCAGCGGATTTACGGCTCTTCATTGGTTGGCCAAAAACGGTAGGGACGAAACACTGCTTCAGCTTCTCAGGCATGCTGAAAAGGAGGGTCTGTCAGTGAACGTAAACCTGAGGGGCAGTGGAGGTATGACTGCTCTTCATGTGGCTGCTATGCATGGGCAGTACATGGTGGTTAAGGTTTTAGTTGGTGCTTTCGGTGCCAACACAGACGTCATGGACTACAATGGGAAAAAGGCATGGCAATATCTTAAAGAAAAGGCACCGAGAGGAATGAAGGAGCTTTTAGGAGCCTGGGATGATGAACACACTGTAGGACACTTAAATGTGAATAACAGTGCAAGTCAAGCAAAGCCAGTTGACGAACATTCTCAAAAAAATAAAGTGGAAGTGGACAGTTGCGGAGGAATCACACGCCAGAGATTCACATCATTTAAGAGGTTGTTGTATAATGTTGGACTGATTGAAAAGATCTGAGACTTCAAATGTTATGCTTATTGGTTAATACTTGAAGTGTAACTGGCAAATATTTGACTTGATAATAGTGCCGTGCATTATGACTTGTAATCTTTTTAATAAAGACTACAATATTGGAGATGCTTGTTTGCCTAGATTCACACCAAAAATCCGAACCATAAAAATAATTTAGAGACGTCTACATTATAAATAATAATGGAAAATACAGCTAGAATCAAATGATTCTCGTTTCACCAACCATTAGCTGAAAACATCAGTAAAATACTGTTAAATGAAAGTGTGTATTATTATAGAACCAAATTAATGTTCTTGCAGAACTTTGCCATTTCACAAAATAGAAAGATCCACATAATTCTGGTTCGATGACAAATCGTTTATTGTTTAGCAAGGACATAACCAGAATATCTGTACAAAAGAGACTGCTGTTCCAGATAGCATGGCTTCTCTCCAGCTCTGGATGAGTTGGTGGTCCTGGCAGGGAACAGATGGAGGGGGATGCTGAAGTAAACTGTGGTTTACAAGCCCAGCTTGGTCCTTCTCCAGTGTCTCCTCTTGGAGTTGTATCTGCAAAGAGATTAGCAAAGATAAAAGCATCAAAGACAAACACCCATTAAAAATCAATTATACTGAAATCTTGTTTTTGGTAAACCACACTGTCAAGTAATTAAGAATAGTGTTGCCAAGAAAAGCATGTATTAGGGCACAAAGCAAAGTCTAGTCATTACTATATTCAATTAATCTCTACATTTATATACACCTTCAAGGTTGTGGAGGATTGTGTGAAACAGACACTATTCTAAACATGTAAATGTACACAAAGAAAAAAAAAAAAAAAGCTGCAAAATTGCTGCAAATAATTGAATTTAAACATTAAATGTAGTAATGTTCAATTAAATTTGTTTGTTTAAATTCAGCCCAAATAAATGGTTTACAACCACTTCACTTAAATTTAGTAAATTTAAAGAATCATCTTTGAATAATTTCAGTGTACACTTTTGGCATAAACAATGTATACTTGAGGGAACACTTCATTTATGTCATACTTTGTACATTCATTTTACTGAATTTGTATTTATGAGTTAATCATTTGAATTACATTTAAATTAATCAATTGGGAAGTGAACCCAAATCATTTATAACCTATTTATTTTAATCATTAATACCGGTGTGCGCTTATTTCAATTTAATTTTATAGCCACTTTCATATTCCATAAGATACTAATCTTTAAAGTACATTAGCGCAAAAAAAAAAAAGTTCACTATTGACTCATATTTTTTCAGTACTATTAAATTCCTTGGTTACCTACAAAGTTCCATCTTTCATTTAGAGGGTGGGTAAACTACAGATTTAGATGGATAGTTTAAACCACTGGTGTCAAATCTAGTTCCTGGAGTGGGTCAGTTTAGCTCCAATTCTGCTTCAACACAATTAAGCTGCAGTCACACTGGACTTTTCTCCCCATAGACTTCCATTCATATGCGCGCGAATGCATCAGACCGGAAACGCAGGGTCATGCGTCAAGTTTCGCATTTTGCTGCGGTGCAAAGTTTAAGCTTGGTGAACTCTGACCTGCGAAATCACACCATTTGACTGCGTGAGATCAATCCAGGATCAAAACATGACCTCTCTGAACAGAAATTTAAAACATGGAGCAATCACTCGCTTTTTTAATGCCTAATCATCTCATTTAATCCCGCCCCTTTTCGCAGCGCCGTACAACAGAATTTCGCAAGCTCAAACAGTAGTGTGACCGCAGCTTTAAGCTTAAGAAATTCTCTAGTACGACACTGCAAAAGGGGCAGGATTAAACCAGATTAGACATTAAAAAAGCAAGAGATTAGTCCATAATTTACATTTCTGTCCAGAAAGGTCATGTTTTGATGTTTGATTGGTCCCACGCAATCATGTGATGCGATTTCGCAGGTCAGAGTTCACCAAGCTTGAACTTTCCAATGCAGTGAACTGCAAAAACTTGTCGCACACCCTTGTATTTCCGGTCTGACGCATTCGCGTGCGTACGAATGGAAGTCTATGGGGAGAAAAGTGCAGTGTGACTGCAGCTTTAACTGTAGGTTTCAAACAAGCCTGATGGAATTAATTTGATCAGGTGTTTAATTAGGGTTGAAAGTAAACCCTCCAAAAACGGAGTTTGACAAAAATTCTTACTATTAACTCAATTCCAAAACTTTTGAGTTTCTGAACACAAAAGATGATATTTTGATGTCTGAAAAGCAGTAACCATCGACTTCCACAGTAGGAAAAACAAACTACAGAAGTCAATTGCTACAGATTTCCAGCATTCTTCAAAATGCCTTGCGTTTTAAACTGAATACTGAAACACAATGGTTTAGAAACACTTGAGGGGGAGTAAATGACACTTGTCAGTTTTGGTCAAATAATCCCTTTAAAAAAAAGACAAAGCAAAGCTTACAGAACATGCAGTTTCTTACTATATACACACACACACAATACTAATGTCCACAGCAGAGCATTCACTGATCATATAAAGATGACAGTAATCATGACTCCACAGCAGAAGATGCTCTCAGCAGGATAATGGCAGTACTCCCACAAAAGAATTTAGCACTGTAATTGCGTCCTGCTTTCATGCAGCCACTGAACACAAGCACTGAAAAAACTAGCTGCGTGTTGTTAGCGGTGTTCATTTCAGCGGCTTCAGCTAACATTACCGGTACACAACACCTCAACGTACCTGATCTTATTGCCAGTTTTCATCCTAATCCACTGTGGGATCGGCCTGTTCTGCTTCTGCTTCTTGGCGAGGAAGCGTTTGATCCTGAAGGTCTTATGCGACGCCTGAAACACGCGTGTAAGAAAAAGCGTCACACAATCTGCAATGGCTGAAGTCATTCACCCCGCGAGCTACTTCATTCTCCATCAAACATTATTCTGACAAATATTCAGTTCCATCGACTGAGACCTTTAACTAATGCACAAAAATAAAGCGATGTGACACGAAATATCCTCTTATTCAACGATGTTTTAAGATTATCACTCACCATTTTGGAGATCGCAATCCGTTCACCACTATGGCGGTAGTCGAAGAGGAGGAACCATGGGAAATGCTGGCGCTGTATATCCGAGTCACGGGCCGAGGAGCGGTTTTACAACACAGCGGCACACAGTGGCTCCAACAGCACAGGACACTGTCCGATGCTGATGTACCCTGGCATTCTGCAAACCACACTAATTATATCCACAAGAATGATGTATTATTTTAGTCACTGCCTCGTGAATGTGTGTGTGTTACTGTTCAGCCTCACAGATTACAAATCTTTTACAGAAACGTGAATATAAGAACAAATATTTGAATAAGGGCCATATTTCATAGTTTAGTGTTCAAAGTAATTTTCTTTTTTTATTATATAATGTGTTCCTGTTGATTTGTATGTCATACTTTTAGTAACTTTTTCTACTGCGCATGTGTATGCACAAGAGCACCGTGTTGGAGAGCACAGTAAAATTAAAGTGAGAATTCATCAAACTGGAACAAACAAGTATATTGTGACGAAATTGACACGTGTGGATGTCTGATGATGTAATAAACGAAGATACACAGAATTGGATGGACTCATGTCATGATCAAGTAAAAGAGTACTAATATGCGTCAAAACTGGTGAAATGATCATAAGAAGGTTACATGCTCCCTACGATTAGTATTATACACACACAGACACACACACACAGTCATACAACGCTGTTAAAATCCAGTAAGCAGGATACATTTTACATTTGGTATTCCATATCTTGAGATTCGTGTTTTTTTTTCCACTTATTTGTGTTTTTGAATTGCATTATGGGACCTTAATCTGTCCTCCAAAGGCTTTTGATGTTAAAAAGTTTGAAGGTTTTACTTTTATTGACATTTTTAATAATTTGAAGTGACATATCGTCTTGGTTGGTGTTGTAAATTATGGTACAAAAACCTTGTAATAAGCTGCCAGTACATTTTACTTATTTCTCGCTATATTATTTCTTAAACATTAAATTATCTCAAACTACTAAAATGTCAATGAAAGTCACTTTGTTTAACTGTAGAAGTGAAATTTTTACATCAAAAGTGGATAAAGCAGAGATCAACATTCCATTATGCTGACATTTTTTACAGTGTATAAGAAAATATGAATTGTTATAAGTGATATAGGTTGTTGAGCAAAGAAGCCTTCAGAACAACACGCTCAAGACAACCACGATTAACAGTTATGAGCAAGCGCATTATAATGGTTTCTCCAGTTTGTTGTTTTCAGATGAGTTTGCAAATCAAACAGAATAAAGTTCTCTTTCTAAACATCTTATTTGACAATATTATTTGTCTTAGAGTAGTATCATAACATTAAATGCATTTGGTTGATATTAAAGTGGTCCAACAAATAAGTAGTTGTTACAAATATACCTTAATTTCTCTCCAGAGTTATTAAAACTCTTAATAAAATAAATAAATAAGGTTTTTGAAAAGTGTTATATGTAACTTCCTCAGAATTGCACTGTAAATTTCATGTGGTTTCTCCTGGGAAATCTAGCTGCCAATTGTAGTTCTAGTTTAGACATGCGTTTAGCACAGGCTACTGCTTTGATAAAGGAAGCCTGTCAAGTTTTTAAGAAATGGTTTGAACGATCTAACCAGTGAGGTGAACGCATTACCATTAAACTATACATAATTCTTAGAAAGTAACGTTAAATCTACTGTTAAAGTTGATAAGAAAAACAGGAAGAATACAAACAGGGGAAATATTAACCGTTTACCTTCAGGTGAGGTTGTTCCTATAGTGTTTCACACAAGTTCATACTAATGGTGACAGTTTAACTCACCTGCGTTTGTGACCTTTGTTAACCTATGAAATTTGGTGGGAGCTACGATATAGCTATAGGCCAAGATTCGCTATTGATAGATCAACTATTTATTCATTTTCTTTTCAGCTTAGTCCCTTTATTAATCTGGGGTCGCCACGGTGGAATGAACCGCCTACTTATCCAGCATTTGTTTCACATAGCGGATGCCCTTCCAGCCGCAACCCATCTCTGGGAAACATCCATGCACACACATTCACACTCATACCTTACGGACAATTTAGCTTCCTCAATTCCCCTGTACCGCATGTCTTTGGACTGTGGGGGAAACCGGAGCACCCGGAGGAAACCCATGCGAACGCAGGGAGAACATGCAAACTCCACACAAAAACGCTAACTGACCCAGCCGAGGCTCGAACCAGCGACCTTCTTGCTGTGAGGCGACAGCACTACCTACTGCCCCACTGCGTAGCACAACTATTTATAAAATCGATAGATAATTAAAACTATGAAGAAAAATGTATTCCCTAAAACGCAAACCTACTGATCTCAAAAAGACCAATATATCACTGTTGTATAGCAGTTCTTATAATTGACCACTAGGTAGGGATCTTATGCTGTGGTTGGGAATACTGTTTACTACAAAGAAATGTTTTAAAAAATGTAATGCAATAAACATGTCTTGTAGTCATAAATCAAAAGAGAATGGTTAACATTTAGAGAAATTAAGTCATATATATTTTAACCAAAGAAACTAAATAAATGAAGCATCACAGAGGTTGTTTGTTTATTGTAATTATTTTCACATTTTGACAAAGCTGCGACTATATAAGGAAAACAAGCTGTGTTTTTGAGTTCGGGATTCATTGAAATGAACAGCACATGTGACTGTTTCCAAACCAAAGCAACCAGAAGCTGCATTATTCCAGAGTTAATAGAAGCTTCAATTGCAAAACTATCAAAGGCCACGTCTGTAATTTTTTTGCATATAATTTAGTCAACTTGCAGAAAAGAACTGACAGTGATCAAGGCATAAAGCATGGCTCTTTTTTCCCTAATCAAAACAGAAACGATGCAGATCAGCAGGCTCGTTAAAACAGCTACAGGCTACACCCATGCTTGAAGAACACAAATTCATTACTGATTGTCTGAAGTCTATGAAGGGTTCAGGTAAGGCTTAAAGCACGTTTCTAAAGCTAAGCTGTGAGAAATCTTAAGCAAGACCGCTTAGGAACTATGAAACAGGAAGAGCGTGTGAAGTAAAACAAGTTTGGCTGTGTACCAAAAGTAAGGTCACTTCGATTTACCATGGTCGCTTTGGCTTCTCTCGTGGTAATGCCCCGTTTCTCAGATCTAACCATCGGTTAGGACTTTCCTTGCTCATGAACAGAAACACTGCAGGGCTCATTCAGGCACTGGAGGGCAACAGGTATGTGCTCTCATGTCATGGACTGAGAGTGTGTTTGTTTTTTTAAGTGGGGGGATTTTGATGGCAGCACCATGTTTGTCCTGATTGGATCAGAGCCCCTCTCCGCTTGCGAGACATCCTTTCATGCGACACAAAGCTGCTTCCTCACTCGGCTGCTTTTTCTTGATTTTTCTTGGCCTCGCGCTCAGCTCTCTTTTCTGCTGCTGGTCCATCTCCTCCTGTTCCTCCTCCTCGGGTACGGTTCCTCGACCCGGGCTGGTACAGCTGAATTGCAGGTCGATCCTAAAGCAGAAATGTCAAATGAATAATAAACATTTAGGATTGTTCTGATGCCATACGTCACTATTTGTTCAACTACAAAAGAATAATGTTGGTGCTCATCTACATAATCACACTGAATATTGGTCATCATCAATCACCATAAAAAAACAAACAAAGTATTTCACAATGGTATCATGAAACATAATTTCCAAGTGTTTCATTATTTAATGCTTATTAAAATCATTTTTTTAACTGATGCTGTATCGATAAGCATCGGCTCATGCACAGGATTTGCCTAAAGCTGCCCACAGTCAAAATGAATAAAATACAACACCTAAAAATCCCAAAATAGTCCCAGACAGAAGAAAATTTATCAAAAATTACAAGATACACAGCCTCACCGAAAAAACATTTCTGCAGTTTTCAAACAAGTAAAATTTAAGACTTTTAAAGGGGTGGTCCACTACGATATCATATGTTAAACTTTAGTTGATGTGTAATGCAGCTGTGTGAACATGAACAACATCTCTGAATGCAAGACGCTCAAAGTTCAATGCAAAGGGAGACATTGGCTTTTTCAGGGTTAGCAAAGCCTATAGCAAACGAAGTTTGGGGACTACAAAAAATACATCTGGGCTAGTAAGATTACAAACGCTTTAGGTTACACGCATACACCCCGTGCAGCAAAGGGGTATGGCCACAGGCGCTGTAAAGTTATAGCAGAGAAAGCTAAAATGCCGTTCAAACAATCATTTTTTAGTTCTGTATTTGCACTTCCAAAGGACACAACACAAAGACAGAAGTGCTTACTATTTAATTTTAATTATGTTCCAGAGAATTATAAATATATATTTAGCTGACCAAAATTATCTTCTGTCTGGGACTATCTTGGGATTTTTAGGTGTTGTATTTTATTCATTTTGACTGTGGGCAGCTTTAGGCAAATCCTGTGCATGAGCCGATGCTTATCGATACAGCATCAGTTAAAAAAATGAAGCTTTTCCTAGTGAGGTGGAGGTGATCTGCGAATGTTAGCTGACCAAAATGGCCTTTTAGAGAAACTAGGAAATGATTATATATATATTTCACAGTAAGATATATGAAATTTTTTTTTTTTTTACAAATGAAGCATGAGCACACATTGCTTTGCAACTTATAAACACAACCAAGCCTGAAAAATACACTCTGGACTACCCCTTAAAGACAATTTTGAATGTAATTTAAGGCTGATAGGACATTTTTGGTTTCATTTGTAGTTGTGAAACAGTTACTATTATTTTCACTAATGAAAAAAAAATTACAGAAATAAATAAAAGAACAAATATTAAAGCTCCGTTTGGAGCCTTTCGATGATTATTAGAGTAGCGTTACATTGACATAAAAATTACCATCTGTTTACCATTATTTAATAACACAATATTTGAGTTAAATTAACATTTTTAAGGCTCGAAATTTAAACTGAAGACATTTTTAAACTTTTTATTACCCTGCAGAAATCCTGTAAGAAGGCAAATATTTGAGATTCTGGTTAGTTAGTTTTTTTTGCAGTGATACAAATTGTGAACGAAGGCTTCATTTTCATGAGTAGAATTGACTAGTAGTTATGCTCAACTTCACTTAATGTGCTGGAGTGGTCATTATCTATTTTTACATCTTTAGGACCATCTTAAGTTTTGATAATGCTGTTATGCCATAGTTTCAAGCACCTTATGCAATGTCAACATTTATTTTCATCAAAAGTTACATTTACTATAGGCTGAAATTATGTACTGATAACAGAACCCTGAGGTGTTCACTGTCTGCTCCACCACAGAAAGACTTTCATTGGGGTTCAGGGTGACTGATGGTCAATTTCTGTGTGAAAATGAAGCCTTCACAATTTGAGCCTTGTGAACACTGGCATCTTGGAATATAGCCATTTTGGTTGTTTTGTAAAGCAACACACAGCCTCAGTTTGGCTTTATAAAACTGTATACCACAAGCCAGAAACATTAATCCCTGCAATAACAATTCAATCATAAACGCTTTTAAAATTTGCTTTAAACAAATGCAAATAGAAAAACACTTACAAACCATGAAACATTTTGAAAACACACACAAACAAATTCTCACAACACATGCAAATCACAAACATGCTGCAAGTAGCGCAGACCACATCAGAAATTTGTCATTAACTAAACTAATTTCTATTAGCATGGATTTTATTGACTTGCAGTGTGTTCTTGGCAGGCGGCAACAACCCACTCTCCCTCGTGAAGCTAATACAGAAGTAACTGAAACTGCAATTCATTGAAATCCTGCTAGGCCTGGATCCAAAATAGAGCCCATTTCTATTGACCCCAATATTAAAATGGCCAAATTTACAGCAAAAAAAAAGGTGTTTACTGCCTGGTACAAAAAACGATTTTGGTGTATATAGCTAATATTACACTTCATGACAACTGTGAGGGGGGAGGGTGTTATTTTTAGTAAACCCATCTGTTTCGTTTATATTAAGTTTGCATAATTAAAGGCGTGGCCACTTGAGTGACAACTAGGTCTCGCTGGTTGCCGTCACGTCACCTCAGCTGATTCCGGCTAATTAACTGCTGAGCTCAGCATATATATATTTATCGTATTTTTGTTTTGTTTTATGTGGCTTTACACAGTCAATTCCTACAATTATCAGATAATATGGCATGCTGTGCACTTTATTGTGCTCTCAAACCATTCAAGTTGTCCATTTCCCAGGTGAGTGAAATTATATACTTATATATCATCTCTATAAATGAATGTTTTTTACTTAAGATAATTTATCATTTAAAATTTTATTTAAAACTTGAATGCTTCCAGAATCTGACAGATTGATCAGCTGTAGGCTATAAAACAGTCATTGTATTTACTAAGACAGACTATATTTAAAGTTTATTGAAGTAATTTGTGTTTTCCTACTGTAGAAAAATGTCATAAGAACAATGCTTAGTGGCTCAATGTATTACAACAGTGTTTTTAAAAGACTAAACACTTTATTGATATAGAACACAACCAAGCAGAACACAAACCGAATCGCAGGTGAAGTATTAAGCACTCCTTCTGTCTAAGCAAAATGAAAGTAGGAATCTGTAGCTCCGCCTCTTTGCGCTTTTTTGGTTACCCCCGGTTGGCACGATGATGCGTGAACAAAATGGCGAAAGTTGGCCACGCCTACTTGTAGCTTCATTTGCTCTTTTCAGAAACCTATCTTTACACTCTATGGTTCTTGGCCACAAAACATCTAATAAATTAAATATATTATAACTATGTATATCATAACATTGTACTGTTTATTATTAGCCCTTGCTGCAGTTCTGTCATGTGTTTGAGCTCTTTTTCAGGGTATATGCAGGAATCATAAAGGTAATTTTAATACCTTTTTAACAATTTTAAAGACTTTTTCAGAATATTTTAAGACCTCATGGCCACTTCAAGTTCTGATCAGTATCAAACCTTTAACTTAATAAATAGAATTTAATAAATAGTTGTAGGTAAATAAATCAATGGAGCACAACCATGCAACAGAAGTCAGATAAGCTTGGAAGAAACAAAGCCTGAAGGAATAAATGATGCGGTTGTTTTAAGTGACAGGCTTCAGCCACTGTTAAAACTCATCTTTCTTTTTTTTTGCCTACCAGTAGGAGGCAAATTTTTTTCCCCATTTTGCCGTCTGTTTCGCTCTATAGTTTCACTACATGTAGAAAGCATCACATCAACTTCCCGCATTTGTTGCAATCACCCGGACGGAGGAGCTTGGAACAAATTGCGTGGATCGAGCACTCCGTTGTTAATAATAGGAGAAAAATCTATATATATATATGCTTTTTTGGAGTCAAACACTTTGGACAATGCTTGAACAAAATTTTAGACCTCGCAATAACGTGATTAAGTCTTTTTAATAACTTTTAAGGGCCTTAATTTTCTCAAAATTGATTTATCAACTTTGAATACTTTTTAAGACCCCTCAGACACCTTGTCTTTTAAAGCAGGATCTATTTAAATTGTCTGCCAATATTTTATTATTTATGCAGAAAAAATTAAGTGACTTCTGTGGCTTCTGACTTATGTAATAATGCCAATATTACAGTTGTTGTGTAAACTACAATGACTTTTTTCAATAATAAAATTAGTCTTTATCATTACATTATCCCTGATGTGAACAGGGCTTTACCTAATGTATTGTATAAAAAAAGCATGCACCTTATTTCTCAGCCGGTCCTTTCTGGCACTTTCCTCTTTTTTGTTGTCCCTTAATGACTTTTCAGGACGAGCACTGCCAGAGGACTCTCCAGTGTGTTCATTCTTCCTTTTCTCCCAAACGCGCTCCTTATCCTTCTTCCCTTCCTCCTCTCTTTTTCTGTAGGTGTTTTCTCCATCCTGATGTTCCCTTCTCCTCCTCCGTTCCTCATCCTGTCTTCGGATGCGCTCTTTCTCCTTTTGTCTTCGCTCTCTCTCACGGTCCCGGTCTCGCTCTCTTTCTCCATCACGATCTCTGTACTCTTTATGTCCCACATCCTCGGGCCTGCATGATAAAACAGGTTGAAATCATTATGAAATGAGAGAAAAAACACCCTAAAAGTCCAAAGTATACATTAGCTTTTACTTATGCGTGAGGATCGGTATGTAGCATGGGTGACCAAACCCTGTTCCTGGCGATCGACCTTCCTGCAGATTTCAGCCCCAACCCTGATCAAACACACCTGAACCAATTATTTAGAACCTGAGGAGCACTTGATAATTACAGGCAGGTGTGTTTGATATGGGCTGCAACTGAAAACTGCAGGAAGGTCGATCTCCAGGAATAGGGTTGAGCACCCTTGGTGTACAGTTTCCATGAGGCAAATTTTGTAACAAGGGGTTGACATGATATTGAAATTCGGCGGATCGCTCGTATATAAGCTTATAGACAAACCAGCTGATCGATGTGACTTTAAAAAGCTCCAAACGCTTGAGTAGAATGTGCTCAACAGCGCTCAAATGTTCGCGGGAAATGGACGTTTTTAAAATTTCAGTACCTGATTGGTATCAAATTCCAGTATCGTGACAACCCATATAAACTTTGTTTTGCACCACTTAGGTGTTAATACTAATTGGGCTGTTGATTCAGTCGCAAAAGAAATAGAAGAGACAAAAAAGAACAACAACAAACTGCTGAAAACAGCAAGAAGAACAGATGCCTGTTTGATAAGATTAGATCTAAGTGACTCCATTTTATACAAGTACAAACAGATCTTTTTCTATCATAACGTTTAGACAAATAAAGTAGAGCTGGGCAATAAATCGAAGGCAATTTTTATGTTCTAGTTAGTGAAGGTGAAATGAAGCTATCTGAAGCAGTGGACTGTTCAACTCAATTGAACTTTCGCTAAGCCCCGCCATCCTTAGTTACTGTTGCTACGCCTGTCAAGATTTCGTGCCTGGCACGTCTATTACAATATGTATGCGCCTGTGTCAGACATTGCCAGGGATATAATTAGTCCTTTTTGGTGAACAGGTAAGATATCTGAGAAAACCAGACAAAAAAGGAGTGCAGTATGCATTACAGGTGTATTGACAACATAATACGCAACTGGTTAGAAAATAATTAAAGTTAGTCTAGCTGCCTCATACGCTGACCGTTCAACACCTTAGTTTATGCACAGCAGGATAGGTGAAACTTTAAAAATAATCTAATAATAAAAGATTAACTGCAATTTTTGCCAAAAAGCCTGATAGATTAACTGTTGTGCAATGAAATATAGCGTTACTAACTGACGAGGAAACACGCATGGACAGTGATTCTACATAATTCATTCATAGAAAGAAGAGCCAGAAAGGCGAAATTGATGGATTTGTGCCAAATATTAGCATCATTGGCCCATAACAATGTACAGTGGCTATAACTGTCGGTATGTTTGTGGGCTCTATATCCAGTTTCTGTTCTAATTTGCAGTTCAATGGAAGAAATAAATAAACTGAAATGCAAATTAAAGTATAAATAGCAGAACAAATAGATTTTCCCTACCAGCAAATATTAATCCGACACCAAATGCTAAAGCAGACATTAACCTGCTATAAAGTCGTCACCAATGACAAAATCTCCAAAAGACAGACGAAAACATCAGTGAATTGTAGCTCTGACATGGACATGAGGGTCATAAATGACTGAAAAACAGCTGCGGGTGAAGTATATTGATCGCAAGTGCTCAGTTGGTGATCACATCTTAGTTTTGTTCTGTTGATGTGTAATTTCAAATATTCGTAGCTTGAAACAAATGGAAATATGATTGCTATTTGTATGACTACTATGGCGAAGGCTTAAACGGAGCAGTGTTTATAATATCGAGCGAAAAAAGAAAAGAAAAAAAAGACTGAAAGCTGTGAAACATAACCTGCTTTGTTTTTTTGAAGGAAACTTTTTGTTAGATCTTTTAGGGTAAGAACTCGAGGTGTGCGAGTTATTGCTGTCTATCACTGAATGTGTCAGGACTATCAAAAACAAAACAACTTGACTCCGCTCCTTTAGCGCCACAGAGCTTGATCCACGTTGGCATTTCTTCCCTTGGGTTTTAGGTTTTGAAAAAGGAAAAAATTCCACCACCCTGTCCAAAACTTTTAGGATACTGGGTATCAGATTTGCATAATCCATATGCACAACGATTTGGCTTGTTTTCCTCGGTCGAAAGCTTGACAGAGCTCCTGTGCGTAGCTACGGTTGCTAAGCCATGATTGGTCTGTGGTGGTTTTTGGGTGTGGCTTAGCGAAGGGTCAATTGTATCGAAAAAAGTTTGTTACTCGAAGCTTTTCAAATCACAGCTCTATGAAGACCTCTGCTGGTTAAAGTGTAGGAAAGCACTGTGTTCCAAAAACATCAAACATTCACAACTGACCAACTCATTAATGTAGTAATACAACAATAGTAATATAAACAAATTACTCTATTACATTAGTTTTTTTACATATAAGGTATGTAACATTACAGCGCAAAAATCCAAGGTATTCAAAAGTATTTACGTTTATCGTATCCCAACTGGTCCTTCAACCACCCACTCGTTTCAAGCAGGAATCGAACCAGTGATTCCTGCATGGGAGGCGAATGCTCTATGGAGGAAGTTATGGGAGTGAGGCCTTTAGCGCTGCACTTGCCAGCTGGCTTCCGTTACACACTATACTACAATATGCAGCGGCCTTTTTTACAAATAATAGTAAATAATACACTTTAGTATGGTTCAAAAGCTTATAACTATTAATTACTATTGTATTTTAGTTAAATTACTGGCGCATGGGACCGGTGCAATGATTTGAAACAGTAGAAATTAATGTAATCAACGTCTAATCTCTCGCTATACACTTGACGTCATTGATCACGTGATGATGGCAAAACGAATCAAGCTCCTGTACGCTGCTTCACTGTGACATGTATCATTTTTTTTGATAAATGCTTTGAAGCCTCGGTGCACATCGTCACATCCCTAGTTCTAGTATAACCCCAGCATGTCATTTCAGATGGACTACACAGAGTTGGAGTATACTGATAAGCTACACAAAATCATGATCAAATTCAAATTCGATTTAATCAGAATATAATGAAATTGAGATAATCATTCTGTTATAATGACCAATGATTGCGTAGCTTCTCAGAGAACTATGACTGAGTGAATGCTGCTACATCTGAAAGCATGTGAAAAATATCACGTATAATGACTTACGACTCTAAACTCACTTTATAATTCAGTCAAGTATTTTTTAATAAATCCTTCTGTGACATGATTCTGTAGTTGTGTGATTATTAATCACGTTGAAACAACGGCAATAGTTTAATCATCTCTTTGCTCAGTTTTGCTGGGTTTCTTCTTTGTGGGTATTCGTGGCTATTTAAAGTTTTTGGCTTTTGGAGGATTTAATAACAACACAGAACTTTGTTTAATCGCAATTGTGATTTTACTGTATTTAAACTATTCGCCCAGGCCTAAATAAAGGCACAGACACTGGACAAAGATCTTTCCAGCGCACATACATTGTACATATTGGCAATTTCTCAACGTTAGTTCTTAAGCAACTTTGCGTCCTTGTGTTCTCGTGTAACGTCATCATCAACCGCCAAAGTTCAGTTCACAAAGTCAAGTCCACAAGAACAGAGGTGAAATATTCTTGAGCCGGCATCGCAAGAACGCATCCATGTGAAAAAACCTGGATGCGTTCTTGATATCGAGGATGCATCAAATGTAGACTTGAGTGCAGTAGAAGCTCACTCTAGAAGTCAAAGTTAAAGTTCAGAGATTTAACTTATTTATCTCAGAAGTTTCCTAAATGAGACTGTAAACATTCACATAAAAATCTCAAAGGCATGAATACATTAAGGGCATTTATTTGCTTGGTGCAAAGTATAATTGCAAGGGTTTTGTAAATGTTATTGAAAAGGTAAAAACAATAAATTATTGTATGATTGCTGTTTAAATAATTTTCATATAAAACATGTGAAAGTCATGTGACCATCAGAAGAACGCATCATCTCATTTCTCAGAGTCTTCCCAGTTTGTTTTTCCAAGGTAACTTAGCAAGACTGATCTCCATGCGTTCTTGGAATTGAGAAACAGCCCACATCTGATGGTTTATACTTTTGAAATCCTATGCTTTCTAGTATGCTAAACTGAAGTATATCTTAAGGCTGGTTCATACTTCTGCTTCCAGTGATCACCGTGACCCACGGCGCCTGCCTTGCGTGTAGCCGTGCATTTATACTTCTGTGTGCTGATTGTGTTGCTCTGCAATAACACTTCTAGCAGACAGTTGGTTTTTATGTTCCTCTGTGTTGAGTTTATTCGTGGGCGTTTTGTTTTTTTTCAGAACACTACAAATAGCTAAATCTTGCTCATTTAGAGGCAGGAACTGGAGGATGTGCAACAACTTTAATCGTAAAATGAAAAAAACCCAAAAGTTTCCATTTAGAGCTCTTTCACAGGACTCGACATTGTGAACAATTGCCCCATTGGGCTTGTGGTTCTCCGACCTGCCCAGGCTTGTCAAACTGACCCACGCTACCAAACCAACCAATCACAGAGCTTGCGCTATGCGTACTTGCGACATGTATTTAAATTTTTTACAGAGTCATAAGATAGAGACTAGATTAATTAAATATCACATTTAACAACTATAGTGAGACACGACCCAGCGGTACATCCTTGATCAGGGTTTCTGCAGATATCATAATGTCAAATTTAAGACTTTAAGACCTTTTTAAGATTATTAAGTATTAAATTTAAAACCTATCCAACATTCGTGAACATTATCACCAATAAAGCCTAGAAATTAGGCATCAATATATTGTAAACTGATTCTGACTACAGTCAGAATTATTAGCCCCCCTGTTTATTTTTTCCCCCAATTTCTGTTTAACGGTGAGGAGATTTTTTTTCAACACATTTCTAATCATAATAGTTTTAATAATTCATTTCTTTATCTTTGCCATGATGACAGTAAACAATATTTGACTAGAAATTTTTCAAGACACTGGTATTCAGCTTAAAGTGACATTTAAAGGCTTAACTAGGTTAATTAGGTTAACTAGGCAGGTAAGGGTAATTAGGCTAGTTTGTTGTATAATGATGGTTTGTTCTGTAGACAATCGAAAAAATATATAACTTAAAGGGGCTAATAATTTTGACCTTAAAATGGTTTTAAAAAACATTAAAACTGTTTATATTCTAGCCGAAATAAAACAAATAAGACTTTCTCCAGAAGAAAAAATATTATCAGACAAACTGTGAAAATGTCCTTGCTCTGTCAAACATCATTTGAGAAAAAAATAAATAAATAAATTTAAAGGGGGGCTAATAATTATGACTTCAACTGTATCAAAGACATAATTTGTTACTTAATTTAAGTTTTTAACTTGTAAATTGTCTTAAATTCAAATTGTAACATATACATCACTGTAAAACCTATGACTGGTGGAATAACATATTCTGTTATATTAAAACCACCTGGGTCTCCACTTTCACCATGGCATCTTTTTTTGTTTTAACAAACTTATCGATCAGGTTTTTCCAAACTTTTACAAAAACTTTCCTCCTTTCCCACTGTTGTTGCAATTTCTAGCCAAGAATTATTGGTCATCTGGTTATCTCTATGATCAAGCATGGACAAATCATAAAGAAGATGTGTGTAGTCGTATCTGTTTCAGACAAAATCTCTTCAGTGTTTCATAGTCAACTCAAATCTAATGCGGCGCTGCGCAAACTGTTCACTCGAGTCTCAAAACATTACGTGAGCTCCGCCAGCCGAAATCATGTCGCGCGCACCCAAAGTGAACGTCCGCCAACACAGCAATGTCACATTCGTGAGTTCAATAGCAGAAAGCTGATTGGCTATTGCATGCTGGTCTCATTTGTAGTTGTAATATCGCAAATTACAATTGGACTAGTGAAATAAAGAACTACAACACCACGAAACCCAAGCAACAGCAACAAAAAAGAATTTAAATGAGCATTAGATGTAACGTTTTTAAAAATGCTGGATTGAACGCCCGTGTGGAAGTAGATCGTTTTCATCTAAAATGCCTATTTAAAACTAAAAGGTATTAGTTTAAAAGGGACCGTTTGCGAGCGGGTTGCTGCTGCTACGGGGGCAGGGCAGAGGATTGCGATGCCGGCTCAGCATCGTAATGTCTATCGACCATCGGCGATGGACGATGGCATCGTCTATCGAACCAACTCTAGTGTGTACCTGACGCAGAAGTATAAATCAACCCTTTAGATTAAGGCTGAGAATCATTTTCATCAGGTGCAATAGAGTTGTGGGAAATCTAACTTACTTTCCCCCTTTCTCCTCTCTGTGTTCCCCATTCTGACGCTTCTTCTGGTCTCCTCCAGAAGGTCGATCTTCCTTCTGTCTCTCTCTGTCTTGTTTCTTGGGCTTGTCTTTTGGCTTTTCAGTGTCACCATCATCTGCTTTCTCTGGTTTTCTCAAGAGCTGAAAGAGAAAACAACTAGCGTTTAAACTTTGCTCGTTTTTTTGGAGTATTTTTATAAATATTTTTACGTAAGTATTTACATAAATTTACAACAATAAGCGTGTTTCATGAACAGCAAATGAAATAAAAACAATTTTGGTGTTCTTTTACCTCGTCCTAAAAGCATTTATAAAATCTCACAAATTATAGAAGTACTAACAAAAAAATTACTGTATGTACTGTCAATTAAAATTAATATAAGTTGTGAATAACATACAAACCTTGATTTTTGGCTGCTCATCTTTATGTTGGTCTTTATCCTTCTCAGATGCCTTTTCCACTTTTTTCAGTTTCTCAGCCTCTTTTCTTTTTCTTCTGTCCTCCTCTCTCCACTTACGCCGTTCTTCCTCTCGCAAGCGTTTGCGTTCTATCTCTCGCCGTCTCCGCTCTTCCTTTTTCTCCTCTCTGATCCTCTGGAGAGGTGAGAAGAGGATACACACAAACACAGAGATGGCATATTATGACAACCAAACAAACTGGCTAATAAAGTAAATATTAGAAAACGGATTATGGTACATTACCTGTTTATTCTTAAGGAAGTCCAAGAGAGGTGTTGTTTTCTTAGCTGGGGAAAGAACATTTAATATGAATATGCCAAATAAGAGTAAAAAAAAATTTATGCCAGTGGTTTTGCGCTAAAACTCACAACTGAGTTCCTTGGTCTTGGCCTCTATTTCCTCTAGTAAAATCTCAGGATTGGAAGGACTTTTTTCCTCATCACCATTGTAAAACTCCAAAAACTTTTTGTAATCAGCATCTGATAGAAAAGAGATCAACAAATATTGAATCTTTTATCATATTAACGACTGACTGTTCACCATTAAAACAATTAAATGAAAGAAAAAAATAATAATTCACCATCGTCAATTGTTCCACTTTTGGCATCCTTCTTCTTGCTCCTCTTCTTAGCAACTTTCTGGAATGGAGCAAACTCAACAATGGCTGGATATTCTTGTCCTATAATAGGCATTACACATAAAACAGAGAAGTTTGGTTAGGAAAGTTTACAGACAAGTTTGCAACAGTTCTTAGACTGAACTGACTAGTTTAAAGGACATTAAATCTTGAATGGCACTGAATTTTCACCATTTTAATGATTCTAAGACCGAAGTGACGGTGTTTGGCCTCAGCTCCAACGCCACTTATTCTGTACACCTGAATGATCTTGAAACTTTCTGTAAGCCAGAGATTGTGAACCTGGGTTTTAAAAGGGATCCTGAACTAAAGCTTGAAAGCCAGATTTGGTCTGTTGTTTGCTCTAGCTTCTTTCACTTAAGGCAACTGGCCAAAATTAAGCACGTTTTTAATCACACAAACACTTTGAAACAGTAATCCATGCTTTTATAACCTCCCGCCTGGACTACTGCAATGCCCTTTATTTTAGAGTGAGTCAGTCTTCTATTTCTCTTCTGCAACTTGTTCAGAATGCAGCCGTGCGTCTTTTAACTTGCACGCGCAAATACGAGCACATCACCCCGGTTTTATATTCTCTTCACTGGCTGCCCGTGCATTTCAGGATCCATTTTAAGTTACTTTTATTTGTTTTTAAGTGTCTGAATGGTGCCGCACCCCTTTACCTTTCGGAGTTTCTTTGTCCCTACACACCTTCTTGTTCGCTCAGGTCAGCCGACCAGCTCCTCCTGGGTGTGCCCAGGACAAGTTGAAAGCTCAGAGGGGATCAGGCTTTTGCTGTGGCTGCACCAAAATTGTGGAATGAGCTGCCGTTGTATAATAGACAAGCCTCTTCCATTACTGTTTTTAAATCTCTTCTTAAAACCCACTTGTTCAATTTGGCTTTTAGCACAGCATGAGATGTTGACATTTTATGTTTGTTTATTTTTAAGTATTTGCTATGCTTTGTTTTACTCTCTATTGTCACCACTTTGGTCAACTGTGTTGTTTTAAAGTGCTCTATAAATAAAATTGGATTGAATTGAACAACAACCTCAAAGCAGGGTTTCTACAGATATCATAATGTCAAATTTAAGACTAAATTAAGTATTAAATTTAAGACCTATATCACAATATCGAAAACACGCATACACATAAAGAGAAAATACAAAAATCACTAAATTTGTGGTAAAATAAATGTATTCAAATTAAACAGTACTTAAGACAGGTTAAATGCACAATTGAACTACAGAAAAAACAAACAAACATCTTAAATCTGATTTATACTTTCGCCTGGCGCCACATTGCACACCTCACAAAATGGACGAGGCTTTTATACTTGACGCGTTCGCCATTAAGATATTCTTTTAAATGACAGGGGTCGGTCAAAAGAAACAGACAGTAAAATCAGACGGATAAACAGAGAAGTAAAAAGTTTCTGGAACTAGGTCATATCATTAACATTATTCAAGATAATTGTTTTTTATTATTTTTATAATTTATTATAAAGATTTTTATAACCATTCAAGATTTTTTATATCTAAATTTTTTTAAATCTAAATGATGCATCACTTGCTTTTGTTCATATTTCAGACAGTTCTATCTATTAAAGTTTATTATTAATGGCAACAGAACATGGGTTGCTCTACAATTATATTTTTTTATTATGGCAAGAATAAAAACAAAAAAGAAGTACACTTACTAACAGTTTTTTTTTTTACTTTTGCCCACTCAACAATCCACACATTACTGTCTGGCTAGTTTCTGTCCTCTACTTTTAAGCTAAAAAAAGCAATAATGGTCCAACATTCATGACCATTATCACCAATAAAGCCTAGAAATTGGGCATTAATATATTGTAAACTGATAGGTTCATATATTCCTTTCCAGTTACAGTCAGATTTATTAGCCCCCCTTTTTCCCCAATTTCTGTTTAACGGAGAGATTTTTTTCAATACATTTCTAAACATAATAGTTTTAACAACTCATTTTTAATAACAGATTTATTTTATTTTAGCTATGATGACAGTACATAATATTTGACTAGATATTTTTCAAGACACTTCTATACAGCTTAAAGTGACATTTAAAGGCTTAACTAGGTAAATTAGGTTAACTAGACAGGTTAGGGTAATCAGGCAAGTTATTAAATAACGATGGTTTGTTCTGTAAACTATCGAAAAAATATATTGCTTAAGCAGCTAATAATATTGACCTTAAAATGGTGTTAAAAAATTAAAAACTGCTTTTATTCTAGCCGAAATAAAACAAATAAGACTTTCTCCAGAAGGATAAAAATATTATCAGACATAGTGTAAACATTTCCTTGCTCTGTTAAACATCATTTGGGAAATATTTAAAAAAAAAAAAAAAGAAAGAAAATTTAAAAGGGGGGCTAATAATTATGACTTCAACTTGACTTCATAGTTTGTTACTTTGTCACTCATTTTTTAACTTGTAAGTTGTCTTAAATTCAAAATTGTAACATATACATCAGTGTAAAACCTATGACTGGTGGAATAACATATTCTGTTATATTAAAACCACCTGGGTCTCCACTTTCACCATGGCCTCTTTTTTTGTTTTAACAAACTTATCGATCAGGTTTTTCCAAACTTTTACAAAAACTTTCCTCCTTTCCCACTGCTGATGGAATTTCTAGCCAAGAATTATTGGTCATCTGGTTATCTCTATGATCACGCATGGACAAATCATAAAGAAGATGTGTGTACAGTCATACCTGTTTCATATGAAATCTCTTCAAAGTGTTTCATATTCAACTCTAATAAAATTCGGCGTCGCGCAAACTGTTCAGTGTTCACTCAAGACTCAAAACATTACGTGAGCTCCGCCAGCCGAAATCATGTCGTGCAAACACAGCGATAAAGCCACATTCGCCCCGCGCACTGCATGTCGGCCTCATTTATAGTTGTAATACTGCAAATTACAATTGAACTAGTGAAATAAAGAGCTACAACACCACGAAACCAAGCAACAGCAACAAAAAGGAATTTAAATGAGCATTAGACGTAGCGTTACACGGATATCTGAAAATTAATACCTGCGCAAAAATATTTAAGACCTAGTACAGCGCATTTAAGACTTTTTAGGCTTTAAATTTAGATTTTTAAATTTTAGATTTTAAGACTTTTTAAGACCCCGTGGAAACCCTGTCAAAGGTACTGAAGAATCTAACTAAGGATCTGAGAATCTTTCTAGCAAACTTGTGTTAATTCAAAAAAGCAACCATTCATTTGTGTTGTGTTTTATTTTCATTCGTTTTTTTATTCATTTATTCTTCATTCAGTTATTTTATTTAATCATATAATCATTAGTCATTTAATTTTACCATTATATCATTTTATTGATTATTTGTTAATGATTTGATTATTATTAATTATTATTTGTCATTTTATTATGCTTTTTAATATTTTACTATTATTATTTTCATACAATTATTGCTTCATTGTTATTTCATTTTTCCATATTGTTATAATCTTATGACTGTGTGGATTCAAGCAAAACTTGCTTTTAAGAGTAAGAGATAAGAAAATGTCTCTATTTCAAGGTCTGTATTGTTTCTGGACAATGTTGTGAAGCAGTAATTTTGTATTGCTGTTGCTTGTGGTATAATAACACTTGTTGGATTTATCCTGGTCAAACAAAGTCTGAGCATTGAATCAAGATTAATCAATAAACTCTGCTCTTTCTTTATCATCATTACTTCGTCTCCTGGTTCTGCTCCTCTCTAGCTCAGCCAACTCATATATTGATAGGAGACTGTTATTCAGTTGAATACTGGTTAACATGTTTGGATATTGGGCAGCTCCGCTGGCTTGTTCTTCTGATACCCAGAAAAACAGACATTTTCTGACAGGATCTGGCGCCCGGGGCTAGATCTTATTTATCTGGCGTATAGAGTGTGGGCTAATAGTAAAACGTCTAAAACAATTCGTAAAACCACCGATTAGTGCACAAACAATAAATGTCTGGTATAATAATAACATTCAAAAGCCAAACCTCGATTATCAATGAAGACATAGCCATCAAAGCGGTCTCTGAAGAGAACAATGTCATCTTGATTTTTGAAGTTCAGGTATGCTCTTGCAAACAGGTGAGGGAAAAGACTGCAAAAAACAAACGCACCGATCAGTTATCTTATTTGTTTTATTTATTTTTTAAATTGTTAATATTTGTGGCCGAGCAAGCTTAACGTGCTGCAATAAAAAAAAAAACACAAGCAATAACAAAAAACGGCAGCAAACTAAGAAAAGATCTTCATCCGTTTGACAGCTGCAAATCCTCACAATGCATAAATAAAACATTTTTGTTGTGCATTTTCAACACTTGCAAAAACAACGAAATATAATGGAAATGTTTCAAGGGGCCCCAAAACGTGATAGATGCTGCTGTGAAATGTTCATAGTGCCGTAATTATTGCTCAGTGAAGTTGTAGGTGATCTTTGAAAGGTGAGTTTTGTGTTGTTTATTTTAACATCCTGATTCCCTTGTATTTTATTAACCTCAATAACCATAACCCAAATAGCCGGGTCCGTCACATTTTAGGGTTCTCTTGAAACATTTCCGTTGTGTTCCATGCTATTTAAAAGTGTTGTGAGAAAATGCCGCATATTTTCGGGAATTGTTTGGATTGTGAAAAAATGCAGCATGTTTTTAAAAATGTGTTTGAGTTGTGAGGATTTGCAGCACACATGCTGTCAGATAGATCTTTTCTTAATTTGCTGGCGTTTTTGAAACTGAATGAGTTTTCTAAAATTGACACTTCCTTTATATTTCACAAAAGCCAACATCTACAAACCTAGTATCACTAGAGAAAAACTCCAGGTAATCAAGCTCTGGAAGAGGCTGCAGTTGTTCCTCTAAGTCTTCTTTAGTTAGAGTCGGAGGGAGACGTCGGATCACAATCTAAAATAACAGTGAACAAAACCAACATGAAGCAATATTAAAATTACTTGCGCAGAGTATATTGAACAGTTGCGTAAATAATCATGCACTACTGTTCATATACAACAATTACTGCTGCATTATTACAATTCTACTTAAATCTAGTGATTGGAGAAAGTTTTTTATTATTATTATTAAGGGTCATCACCCCTGTCCCAGCCAGCAATCACCATACAAGTTAGAAAAACAATAAAGTTGATCTGCATTACAATGTATTGCTTTGTGTTTGAGTAAAATATTTAGGTTTTTTTTGTCTGTAAACATTCTTCCCAATTTAAAATATTTGTCATTTAATGTTTCGTTTCCATAAAATAACAAAAATGTGCCAATGTTTTAGACGTTTAAATTATTATTCTATAATTAAAATAACTGTTTATCTGAGCTACTGTCACTTGCTGAAAAACAGCTTTAAATGACGATCTTTTTATTTGCATTTATTTGGAAACAATATAATCATACCTTCACATAATCAAACAAATATTTACCAAATGATTTCTTAATTTTATTCAAACATGTCTCTATCCTCGTGTCAACAAACTGCCAAATCCCTGCAGTGACTGGAAACTTTGACAGGGGGATTTGCTAAACATTGTTCATACATGCAACGCTTAAATCAACCAGCGAAAAACACATGAACATGTCAGTTAAAATACAGTCACAAACGATAAAGAAACAGAGTACTTCAAATGAAAGCGATTAGCTGTTCTGATTACAATCTATTTGTAGCAGGAATGTAGCCAGCTAGCCTGCTAACTAACTACCTTTGTCATAGCCTCCTTCTTCTCTTTACAGGGCTTCTCTTGTTTATCATTTTCATCGCATTTTATTTCAAATTTCTTTTCTCTGGGACGCGTGTTTTCTTTGTCCTCCTTCATGATCCAACTTCTGCAGCGATGTGTGACTTGCTCCTTGCTGTTGTTTGTCGTGTTTGCTATCGGTGCTCAACTTTCCGCAGTTGTTTCTCCGTAACACCGTCAGGCATCTCTGATTGGCTACGGCTCATGACGCAATAACGCGAGTAGCGTCAACTCATCAGCGTCTAGTTTAATTATTTTCAAAAGGAATTTCAAGGTCTGTATACATATTAATGTCAATAGAAACTCCGAAAAATGTTAAGGATTTGGATAAAACTCTTTATGATTTTATTTGGCGAAAAAAGGCTCACTATTTGAAAAAGTATATTTTAAATAACAGACTTTTGGGGCCTTGAAGTGTTAAATATTACAGATCTCAATGATGTATTTATGATAAAACAGGATAATTGAATACATTAAAAATAAAGAAACTTTGTGGCATATCTTTCCGAATCTTAAATTTTACTCTTTGGGTGGCATAAATTGTCTTTTAAAATGTAACTTCTCTATTGATAAAATCCCAATTAAATTGGCAAGTTATCATAAGCAGGCATTGCTGGCTTGGCAGTTGGTCTATAAACATAATTCTACACCTCATCGGTATTTTCTATGGAATAATAAAGATATCTTGTACAAAAGGAAGTCTATATTTATTCAATCATGGTATGACAATGGAATATTTACAGTCAGTCAATTACTTGATGATCATGGATTGCTTTTGTCATACTCTGATTTCCTTAAAAAATATAAAGTTCCTGTAAAACCAAAAGAATATGCTGTTATTTTTGATGCAATATCAAGTAAAGTTATATCACTGTTGCGTAATTCTGTATATTATGTGGATCAACAGCCAAAGACAAGTGATGTTTTATTTATTGGTGATGTTAACATTGTTAAAGATAAATTAAGTAATGATATATTAGGAATGTATTAAAAAAGAATCATATACCGTCTTCAACAGTCTTCTGGTCATCAAAATTTGGAAACATTGAGTGGAAGAAAGTGTGGTTACTAACAAAGACATTTTTTATAAATAATAAAGTAAGACAGGTATCTTTTTTTTTTAATTATACAGAATTTATCCTGTAAAAGTTATTTGAACGAAGTAGATAGGGAAAACTCTTGCGATTTCTGTGGTATTGTTAAAGAATCTGTTACTCATCTGTTTTTTCAATGTGT
>CAIGQZ010000686.1:2984108-2994108 GCA_903798205.1 Danio tinwini | reverse complement strand
TCAGGGACAAGATACATGAAGATCTCTGTAGAACACTTCAGTGTCGTTACTGCGGTCCAAATCAAGCAGCATTCATAGACAAGCAGAACACAGCGCCTTCATCTCAGAGATAACCCACCAGACTGAAGAGAGAGTTAAAATCAGCAGAGTAACGTGTGTGTGTGTGTGTGCGTGTGTGTGTGTGTGTGTGTGTGTGTGTGTGTGCGTGTGCGCGTGTGTGTGAGAGAGAGAATCAGTGATGTCAGCGTCTGGCCCCTCACTGCTGTCTTCAGGGGTCGAAGGTCATCTTCTCACGCCGCACCGTCAGCTCAACATAACAGCAGAGCTCAGCGGCTGCAGCAGAGGAGAGGAAGAGGCGCACAATAGACGGCAGCTTTGATGGTGCTGGAGGAAGAGTTGTGCTGGGCGTGCAGCGCTGATGTGAAAGTGACTCTGCACCGCACCTTCACCGCAGCCAATAATGGAGGATAAATATAGCACACAATAGCGGCCGGCGACGACACTCGCGCAGGAAGGGCCGCGGTGGGCGCTGATTGTCTGAAAATGAGTGATTTGCTGGAGCAGACACGGTGTTGAAGCGGCGGCCGGTCCAGCTCACGGCGTGGAGGAGGCCAGATCTGTCCTGAAGGTCACACACACACTCCACCCATGATGCATTGTAGACAGACGGCCATGGCGGCGGAGTGACCGAACACCTCAGCTGTGCAGATTCTTACACCCTTCCCCATGAGGAGATTCCAGCGGCGTGTAACGTGTCTGCTCAAACAGCACAGCACAGACACATGCAGACAGCAGACACTGCACTCACTATTAAACCTGATGAACACACGTACAGCTCTTCATCAGCGTTACAGTTTTACAGACGCTAGCACACATTTCTCTTATAGGGGAACTCTTCTGCAGAACTCTTGAAACAGTGAGCACAGCAGCAGTCTCTGTGGGCTGAACTGAGGATCAGTGATCATTGTTTTGGCTCTAAATGCGTTCAGTGACTGCATCTCTCAAACTTCACCATTTCTTTTCTCACTCAGACACAACAGCGGCCAAAACTCTGTACGTACAGGACATTTAGCACATGCTTACAGACTGTTTCACAACTTCTGTTCAAAACAATAACATCATGCAAAACTGAAGACAGCAACACTCAACAGCAATATTTGATTGAAACTATAGGTGGGCATAGATTCAGTTTATTAATCTAGATTCATCTCACTGTAATCTTGGAGTTCATCTAGATGAAAATGGCTGATTTGAATTCTGCTGAAGGCGTTCAGAACATGTGTGCTGCTCAAATAATGACTAAAGGAAGTCTTTGAGAACGGCTTTCTCCAGCCAGGTGGAGCATTAGACCAGGGGCTCATCTCCTGTTTCCAAACTGCTTGAGGAACTGTTCTACTGTGATAATTGGTGATGAAAATAAATGATGATCAATAAGATGTACTTGTGTTTACTCACTGTTTATTCAGTGCAACATCAGTGTTGAGCTGTAGGCCTACATAAGCTCCAAACAGCCATTATTGATGAGCTTAATCTGACTAAAGTCATCACTGAACTAAACAGAAATGAATGAAGACGTGGAGTATGCAGATATTAGTGGCATTAGTTCAGAAATGCAGATGTTTTTCTCTTCATATGGCGTGCGTTATTAAACTCCAGAACACTCTCACCAGTCCTTCCTCCTTATTTGTGTCTAATACCCCAGTTTGTCACGGGGGCATGAATGAAATGTTCATGAGTGAATGTAAAACTGCTGAACTGCAGTTAAAGTCACCTAAAATGACAGGAAACTTAATGAAAGCACTTGGCGTAAACACTCATTATATTATTGTTTATTAAGGTGAATAACTACAGTACAGATGTCCATGTGAGTGTAGTCAGTCGTGTCTTCAAGTAAGAGAAAGATCCAGAAGGGCATCCCGCTGATTTGATTCAGAAGGGCACTTGTTTTGTCAGACGGCTCACCGGTTTGACTTTCATTCACCGTCATTCATTTTAAAAGCAGCCGCTCCATTTTATCTGTCTATGTTTTACTGGAACAAACTTTACTGGTGCCTGATAGTTAGATGTGGAGCTCACATTAGTCAGATTCACTCTAGTGGTCTTCATCCATGTTAGCACGTCACGTCTGACGTGGTCTTTCACAGTAGGAACACACACAGGTTCAAAGACTCGTTCTCGCCACCTACAGTGCAATTCGGCCAGGTATACATCCACACTAAAATATCAAGGTGAAAGTCATCATAGCTTGTGTAGAATAGACCCAGCTCACAACACAACTTTGACAATAGATTAACAGCCATTTTTATTTATTTTAATCTACCAATAAGTCTCGCGTTAACACTGATAATGACCCACCACTAACTAAAACATGTTTCAGATCTAAACATGCAGTTTAAGCAGCCAGATCAGCATTACTATTGTGTCTGTGTCAGTGGATGTGTGGATACAAACTCTTGTATTTTGGAATTACTTTACATAAATAAAGGACATCAAATATTGAGGAGTTCTCCATCATGTCTGATTCATTCCAGTAACATATAGTGCAGTTATAAACAGAGATGTGTCCTTATTTTACACCAGACACACTGTAATGCTACATGTTGGTAGTGTTGTTAGCTCATTGTTTTGTGGGTGACAGTGTGTGTGTCATTTTATTAAAGATCTGAGCTGAATGATCTGCTGCTGCGTTCAGTAGGGCTGTTAATGTCAGGTCAAAAGGGTTTTGAGACTCTCCGTGTTTGATTTTCTTTTTGATATGCACGATTAGGCTGTCGAACTGTTGTATAAACGCAATATCACATTAATAGTGTAATATGGCTGTATATCGGCACTGGTGGGAGGCGTGCATTAGCTCTTCGTGTCCCACCAGTGCTAATATACAGCCATATGGCACTGCTACTTGTGTGATATTGTGTTTATACAACAGTTCGACAGCCTAATCATGCATATCAAAAAGAAAATCAAACATGGAGAGTCTCAAAACCCTTTTGTATGAGGAACTACTTTCCTCCGCTGTTAATTCACATCTGCAGCTGGCGTGAGAACAGCAGAGACCACTGCTCCTTCACCAAATGTAGAGCTAGTGTTGGAGTGATTCTCTAGCGTAATGTCTAAAGTGATGACAGAACAGCAGTTTTTGCTCATATTTTAAGATTATAGACCATTTTGAGCGATGTAAACAAAAACAGTGGTCCCACCGTATTTCCTGTTTTACATTTTTCATTTCTATAGTCTCTGAGAATCCAAAATGAGCTGCATATTGATAAATATTGTTAGGATAGCTGTTTTAACATGATGTTATGGTTGAATTGTCTCTTGTTACAGTAATAAAATAGTCTGATAACAAGCAGGAAATGTTCATGGGCCAATGACGTGAGCACATTGAAATGATCTATAAGGCTGAACCACATGAAATGCCATCAGTCTACAGAGATTTCTTAGTTCAGTCTGAGCGAGGAGAGATCTTAAACTCCTGCTAATATGAACTCCACAACGGCCCGTTTTCATGCACGTTTAACACCGGAGCGAGCAAACCTGTGGAGACGCACATCACAGGTACATTCTCCAGAGGTCTGAGACTCTGACAGACAGCTCGGATGACGAGCGCCCGGCGTCTGAACTGCTCGCAGCTGGTTCTGGGTATTTAATAAACATGTAAACAATCCCGTTCAGCTCATTAGGTGATTGCAGAGAGCCGAGCTGTCCATAAATCAAGAGTCAGGTTATCACGGCCTCTGATCTGAACTGTACGGGCGCCCAGCTGTCTGCGCGGCCCAAACGCTCCACAGTGGCCTGCAAAGAATTAAATTCCTCCCCGCAGTTCACCTTTCCTGCTGAGACGCTGCAGATACAGTAGAGCTGCAGAGGAGTGCGGCGGGAGCTGCAGTTACAGTAGAGATGCGTGCAGGTTCACTGAGACACTGACTGAGAGAGACTGAACATGCACTGCTGTTCTTACAGTTTGAGTTTCTAGTCCAAATATTTACAAATGCTTAAATCAAGAAGTATTCTCTATTACATTTGGAGTGAATTAGGTACCGTTTTAACTAGGTAACACGTTACTTTAGGTCACAATTCACGGTATTCTCAAATCATTAACTAACACTACTAACTTAATGAACAACTAATGAACCATTTATCAACCGTTAGTAAGGTAGCAGTTGGGTTGGATTATGTAGAATTAGATCCTACTTTATAACTCTAGTTAATATCTTAATAATAGGCAGGTAATAATCCAGTAGTGAACAGCATGAACCTGAACTAAAGTGTTACTGAAAACTTGAGCAATTTGACAAAATCTGGCATCCCTTCCTCTGATGAAAACCCAACGCACTAATGCATCACTTGTGTGTGATGAATGATTTCATATTGTTGTTATCTACTAAACAGGTCTTTTGGGGGTTGGCTTGTGATGTGGGTGGGTTTATTTTAATTTATTTAATTTTATTTCTTTGCATATGTAATATGTGATCAAAATATGTCAAATTGAGAATAATGATCTGCTTAATGATTGTATTTTTTATATTTTTTTAATGATTATTTTTCCATGAAGTATTGCATCATTTACAAACTATAGTTATTTAGGTAAAGTTGGTGCTAATTTAAAAATCAGAATGCATAAATAAATGATTAATAAACTATTCATATATCTGATTATTCAGGGGTATACTACTAATTAATTTCTTTGTGAATAAATGCTTCATTAACTAAACTTATCCAGTTTTGTGAGCTACAGTGAGGACTGTTTATGCTTTATAAATCTCTTATAAATGATAATTAAAGGCTCAGTTATATTCTAAACAAGACAAAATTAATAAATGACTTTATTGATTTCTGTTCATGTGGAGATCTGTGTTAAATGCTAAATCAATCTTTGTAATCTGCTTTAGCTTTTCGCTTATTTTGTTGTATTTTATATATGATAGTGTATTGTGTTATTATGCTGTGCTTCTATTTTAGGTGTGACTTTTTAACATTCTGTAAGGGCTCTACAGATGAAATATAGCCATTCTTGACTAATTCTGCCACATTTGACAGTAATGTTTATTAATGTGCATTAAACAAATATGTAAACAAATAAACTAAACTAAACGAAACCTTATCTAAAAACACTGTGCAGTTTACACCGCTGAATAACTCTGAACTGTTGAATCATAATATATATTGTTCAATTATTATATTATATCTGCTTTTATTTATTTCTAATTGTGTTTCGGCACTCCTGTTATTCAGCAGTGTTTAATGTTTACAGTAAATATACATTTTTAGATAAGATTGTAAACATTTATTGTTCATTTGATGCTGAGCCTTTAATTGTCATTTATAAGGGATTTACAAAGCATCAATAGTCTTCACTTTAGATTATAGATCACAAAACTGCATGAATCTGAGTTAATAAAGCATTTATTAATGTGCATACTCTATGTCTGAATAATAAAATATATAATGTTGATTTGAATAGTTTATTAATCATTTACTAACTCATTCTGAATGATTCTAAAAGCCACCATCTACTGCCAAATGGTTTGTAAATAATGCAATACTGAATTTAGGAATGAACAATTAATAAGTAATCAAGTATGAAAATACAGTCATTAAGCAGATTATACATGTGTTTATGAGTCTAGAATACAGCGTTTGTAGCTGTATTTATAAACTGCTTCCTAACATTTATTAATGTACAATTAATGCTTAACGGATAATGAATTCCCCATTTGCTGATGCTTATTAAATGATTCAGTGTGTTGCTATTATATAGTGTCACTGCATTTCCTAGACAAGCAATATAGTGTTGCTCTTAGAAATAATGAGTTTTCCATTAAAACAATAAGCAGAATAATCTGGGGAAGCAGAGTAATCCTGTTTACACTTACTCTAATTCCATTATCAGATTATTCTGCTTGTTTTAATGAGAATCTCTTCATTTTGACTCATTATTTCTGAACACAACACTATACTGTTGCTTGTCTAGAAAATGCTGACTGATTTAAGAGTTTTATGTAGTTTCTAGTCCAGAACTCTGAGTAGGAACAGCATTATGTGCTGTGTGCGGGTCAGTCTTCATCAGGGATTTAGTTAAAGGGTTAGTTCACCCAAAAATCAGTCATCATTTACTCACAGTTTACTAGTTTCAAACACTGAAGAGCTTCTCTCTTCTGTTGAACACAAAAGAAGATATTCTGATAAATGTTGGTAGCTATTGACTTCCATTGGTTTTCCTGGAATCGTCAGTGTCTTCTTCATCAACAGTAGAGAGAAACTCACAGCATCAGAACACTTGAGCGAGAGTAAAAGAGAGTAAAGTGTCATTTCTGAGTGAACTGTGGCTTTAAACTGACCCTGGATTATCTCTGCTTGATCAGAGCGTCTCCTGGCGCAGACGCTTTGCCCGGGGCGCTCGCTGTGTGTATGTGTGTGTGTGTGTGTGTGTGTGTAGCCTCTGGGAAATACCATAAAGATCCTGTAAAAGTGACATAAAGCTGCATAATGTGATGGCAAACATGTGGTAGAACAGTGTAGATTTTATGGCTGCTCTGATGTCTGACACACTCGATCTGTTCTGTGTGTGTGAGCTCTGGGTTAAATAAGAGACTCAAATAGGGAGGTGGCATGGCCGCTCAGTGGTGTCGCACTGTGTCCTCACAGTAAGAAGGTCTCTGGTTTGAGTCTCGGCTGGGTCAGTGTGTGTTTCTGTGTAGAGTTTGCATGTTCTCCCCGTGTTGGTGTGGGTTTCCTCCGGGTGCTCCGGTTTCCCCCACAGTCCAAACACATGCGCTATAGGGGAATTGATCAACTAAACTGACTGCAGTGTATGAGTGTGAATGTGTGTATGGGTGTTTCCCATTACTGGGTTGCAGCTGTATGGTGTAAAACATATGCTGGAATAGTTGGCGGTTCATTCCACTGTGGTGACCCCTGATAAATAAGGGACTAAGCTGAAGGAAAATGAATGAGCCAAATATGGAGTTCCCATCTGCTGGGTCCTGCATTATGTCATTGTGTCCACAGTAATACACTCACCGTGTGAGAGCTCTGAAGCGGCCGGTTAAAGGCTGTCGTCAGGACGGTTCATATGTTGGCGTGGCCTTCAGAGCCCCTGCTAGATAATTGTGTTCCTGTTCTCCTGGAGTCTCCGATGTGAAGCACATGTAGCGCTGAGCTCCAGTGATGGGGATTAAAGTTCAGGCTGGATCTGAGTGAACGTCAGCGGTATTGACAGATCACGTGGAGTCAGGACAAACCTTTAATCACCTCAACTTTAACTCACTCGCTGGAGTCACATTACCCCAATCACAGCAGACGAGCGCTCGCTGGAGACTGTGCAGCTCTGGGGGAACATACAGCTTATTACTCAGAGTTTCTGTCTGTTTCTAGTCCAAATATCTACTAAATCAAGAAGCATTTACTAGACAAGGAACACATATAGTCTTATTATCAGAGTCAACATGAAGAATTATTCTGCTTCCCTCATTGTCAGGTTATTCTGCTGGCTTTAATGAGACACTCTCTTCATTTCGACTCTGAACACAACACTAGATTAATTATTTCTCTATAAATGCTTCTCTATTTAAGAGTTTTCAGATATCTGGACTAGAAACAGACAAGAGACACTCTTCTGCAGTGTAAAGTGTCGTCCTCATTGGCAGTGTCTTTGGCAGACATTAAAGGCTCATAAAGCAATAAAAGTGTAATTAGAATGATAAACTCAAATGAGGAACAGTAAACCTCAATAACAGCTAGTGTTGACATGATCAGGTCATCATGTCTTACAGATCTACTCACTGATGCACAGACTGAGGCTTCAGACTCCACTGATGTGCTGCTTGACCAGAATCAAACTCTGACTGAACACAATCAGCTCTATTGATGCTCACACACACACACACACACACACACACACACACACACACACACACTCTCTCTCTCTCTCTCTCTCGTCACTCGCAGCGGCTGGGTGAAATGAATCCAGCATTGTTGGCGTTGTCATTATTATTACGCGGGCGGATGTGTGCTCAGATTATCCTGCAGTATTGTGTCTAATTCGGGAGGCCTGGTGAATGAGGAAGCGAGGAATATCCTGACTACATCTTTAACCTATTCAGGCGGAATGATGTCATGATTAGAAGAGGAAGCAGACGCACCCCCCCACGCACGCACGCACGCACGCACACGCACACACACACACACACACACACACACACACACAGATCAAAGAGCAGCAGCAGCACACACACAGAGAGAGAGAGAGAGAGAGAGAGAGAGAGAGAGTGTGTGTGTGTCCGCTGCCCTCCTCATCTTCTGGCCTTCTCCACACTGAGGCGATGTGGTGACGCTCGACACACAACAGCACACACACACACTCATGCCACAGGAACACACACACATTTCACCACAGACACACAACTCAGCTCGGTTCAAGGTTACTTCAGTAAATGTAGAGCTGTTCAGGAATGAGTCAAAAGGAAGTGAGCTTTACCTGAAAACAAGCTAAATAATCTGACAATAATGTACTCACTCAGTCACAGTCACTCACTCACTCAGTCACTCACTCACTCAGTTACTCACTCACTCAGTCACTCACTCACTCAGTCACTCAGTTACTCACTCACTCACTCAGTCACTCACTCACTCACTCACTCACTCACTCAGTAACTCACTCACTCACTCACTCACTCACTTAGTTACTCACTCACTCACTCACTCACTCAGTCATTCACTCACTCACTCATTCATTCATTTTTCTTCAGCTTAGTTCCTTTATTAATCAGGGGCCACCACAGCGGAATGAACTGCCAACTATTCCAGCATGTACACACACCCACACACACTCATACACTACGGCCAGTTTAGTTGATCAATTCCCCTATAGCGCATGTGTTTGGACTGTGGAGGAAACCGGAGCACCCGGAGGAAACCCACGCCAACAGGGGGAGAACATGCAAACTCCACACAAAAACACACACTGACCCAGCCGAGACTCGAACCTGCAACCTTCTTGCTGTGAGGCGAACGTGCTGCCCACCGCGCCACCGCGCCACCAATCTTAATTACAAGAGAAAATAAGCTCATAGTGGGCTGATTCTGCTTGTTTTAATGAGGATCTCTCTTCATTTTCTCTCTTTATTTCTGAACACAACACTAGATTTAGGGCTTGTCTAGAAAGTTCTTCCAGATTTAATAGTTTTGAATATTTTGAAGAGAAACAGGACAGAAACTCTGCGTAAGAGAGGTGTTTAGCAGTGAAGGATATACATGATTAATCTGCAGATGTACAGCTAGTCAAGTCCTCTTCCTCTCTATTAACAGTGTAGACTGCAGAGAAAGCTAAACTGAAGTGTGTCCTGACACCTGCTGCTCCATTCTAGAAGAGGTTTTGATGATCACAGCGCTGGGTGAACTCTCTCTTTCAGAAACACGTTCCTTTCCTCCACCACACTGCTAATGACGGGGGTCTCGTCACGCTGTGTGTGTTCAACAGGACAGTTTTAAACACAATAACATGTTCATTAGGGTTCGATTATAATGTAGTTCATCAAAGAAGTGAAGTGATGGTGATCTGATGAACTGAGCAAGAGTGTGTGCTGATCTCACAGGGTTGGAAACACTCTCCATTACTGTGTGCTGCATCTAACACAACACACACTGCTGTCAAAGCCACCGTGAACACGGCTGCCATGTGCATGTCTTACTTCACCGTGAGCTTTGGCTTAAGCTGGGCCTGTTAGTCAGTTTTGGTGTGTGCTGATGGATCGGCATGTGTGTGTGTGTGTGTGTGTTTCCCCTCCGCATCACCCCTGCTCAGCTGAACCGATGGACCGACTCCAATCCTCCTCCAGATCCTCCAGCAGCTCCTCGAGACCCAGAACTGAGCGTCTGATTGTGTTTTTACTCATGAGAATCTGAAAACTCTGATCTGCTGCTGTGGAGAGCGCACACACTCACACACACGCTCTCACACACACACACACACACACACACACACACACACACACACACACAC
>CAIGQZ010000686.1:2855934-2866280 GCA_903798205.1 Danio tinwini | reverse complement strand
CGTATGGACGGCTTTCCTGCTGTTACCAGTTTGTCCAGTGGCTCACCGCGTACGTCAGAGGATATGAGACACAGAGAGGAGTTGATCATGACGACAGGGTTCAAGTCTGATGAAGAACGGTTCCAGAAAGCAGGAAAGACAAAAACAGAAGCCAAAAAATCAGGTCAATCGGTGCTTTTGAAAACACTGTTGGCTGGGTTTAGGGAAGGAGGAGGGTGGGTCAGTCAGTCAGTCAGCGAACAGCGCCCTCTGGTGGATTTACAAAAACAATAACTGCAAAAAAACGGTAGCTCCTGGTGTGTATTCGGTGCTCTCCAGAAATGTATACAGGGGTACATAATCAGAATAAGCCTGGGTTGATTTAACAGTAGACATCTGAAGCTTTCTGTGGATATGTGTATGCAGCAGGTATTGTCTGAGACTCCAGTGTGTTTGTCGACTCTACATGACTCATCACAGTGAAGCTGCAGAAACTGTCCTAAACACACACACACACACACACACACACACACACACACACACACACACACACACACACACAGACACACACACACACACACACACACACACACACACACACACACACACACACACACACACACACACGTCTAGACAGAGCCCCTCCCCCTGAGAATACTCACTCTATAGTGATCACTGATTGGCTCCTGTACTAGTAGGCGGGGATTCGGCATATCAATGTTACACTTCTCCATTTAAATCTTCACGAGTGACACGTCTTGTGTATTCTGTAGCATTTAGTATAGATCAGTCTGGCTCTGCAAACACTCTGAGGTCGCTGTGTGACGTCTTTATCTTCCTCTGCTGGACATGATGAATGTAATCTGTAGAAACGGACAATCGCATTCGCTCATCTCTAATGTAATTTAACCCAGTGGTCGCAGCTGAGTTACCATGGCGACAGTGTGTGTCTCCGGGGTCAGCAGAGTGTGTTACTGGAGCAGGACCCGCATTTACTAAACATTCATAGAGGATATATGTTTTCCTAACCGCCATCTTCTTCTTTTCCAATCTAAACTTCACCTTAGTGTGTAACACCATTTATAACTGCATTATTACCTGCCTGTTATTAATGATATTAACTGATTATTAGCACTTTAAGTATTATTCTACATCCCTAACACTAACCAATAACTTCCAAAATGTCAATAAAAGTCACTTTGTTAAACTGTAGAGTTGAATTATCAACATTAAAAGTAGACAGAGCAGAGATCAACATCCCATAATGCAGTTCACCACCGCAAATAAACACAAAATAGAGAAAGCGTTGATTACCAGATATTTTTAGAGTGCTGTTTTGGATGGAGATGTACTGTAGTGATGATCCAGAATCACAGAGAGCGACACACACTGATGCTCTGAAGCAGAGAACTAATGAAAACTAATGGCAGCTCTTATTCCCCATGGAGGAACTCAGTCATCAGGCTAATTTTATTCTGCTCTGGCCCTCAGACTTCATTTCCTCAGGCTGTTTGTGCAGAATGTGATGAATCTGGTGCCTGATGTCCGGACGGCAGATGCTGGATGTGAAACTCAAGCCCAAATACTGATTCAGGCTCTCAGTCTGGTCATCCGCAGCTTCTGCTTGTTTATCCTTATCTCCTTCTATATTTTATTATCATCTGCGATGGCTGATGATCAAACGCAGTCTGTTATTTAAAAGAGCGCTGTGGCCTCACAGCAAGAAGGTCTCTGGTTCGAGTCCCGGCTGCATCAGTTGGTGTTTCTGTGTGGAGTTTGCATGTTCTCCCTGTGTTGGCGTGGCTTTCCTCCGGGTGCTCCGGTTTCCTGTAGTGTATGACGGTGTGTGTTTGTGTGTGAGAATGAGTGTGTATGGGTGTTTCCCAGTGATGGGTTGCAGCTGGAAGGGTATCCGCTGCACTGTAAAAAATGCAGGGTTCCACACAATTCATTCATGTTGTCCCAACACAAATTGATTGTTAACAAATTTTAACAAATGTATGTGGATCGAACTTGTCCCAATGACATTTCAAGAATTGTGTTGTTTCAGCTCATTTTAATTAAGTAGTTTAAACAAGTTAATATATATATATATATATATATATATATATATGTGAGTGTGTAAAACATATGCTGGAATAGTTGGCGGTTCATTCCACTGTGACAACCCCTAATAAATAAAGGGACTAAGCCGAAGGACAATAAATGAATGAATGAATGATGTCAAAGATTAAAGAATAAAATAAAAATGATCTACTTAAAATAATCTTGTTTTGGCTTTGAATTTAGATGATTCTGCTCACCTCATGGTCAGATTATTTAGCTTGTTTTAAAGATAAACTCTCTTCATTTTGACTCATTATTTCTATAAAACAAGACACTATTTTTGCTCATTTAGAAAATGCTCCTTGATTTAGGAATATTTAGATCTTCAGACTAAAACTCAAAGATAGAATTGCATTTCATGCAGTGAAGATCTCCATGGAAGAAATGTTTAACTGCATTTTAAACAACGACAATACTGATTATATTGATTTGTGTCATGCGTGAGAGTGGAAACAGCACATCACATCATCAGAGGCTTCCAGTTCTTCTCTGAGGGATGAAGGTGTGGATGAAAGCTCGCTAAAAGCTCCAGAAACTGTAATCGTGACGGAGCGGGTTGCCAGATTGGTGAAGCGTGCGCTCCAGCGGCCGTCCATTATGTGCGCACTAATGTCACATTGATTATGCTGATGCTAAACTGCCTTTGTTTGTCCCGGGTCAGAGCGTCTGCTGGGACCAGCGTGACTTTCCCTAAAAGCTGTATTTTCCGTGTTTGTCTGGGTGTGAAGCGGACCCCGCTCCTCCTCGGAGACCCCTTTCAGCTGCATTTGGGTGTATTAATTGCTTTTTAATGTTTTTCCCCGTTTCAGATGTGACTGTGTACAAACAAATCAACAATAATGGAGCTTTAAGCATTTCCTGATTGGGTCAAGAGGAGTAAAAAGGCTTGCGCTGAATAAAGCATCAGGTCTCTAGTGGACGATGAGAAGACTTTTAACATCTCGTCCTACTTTTACATTAGAAACAACTCTGGCTGAACGGAGTTTCATGCGACCGCCATCAATTTTTCATCCACTAAGTCTCTTATCTGATCACATTGAGTTTCCAAAGTGCAAATGAACGAGACGCAATTATGACTGGAAAAGTTCAACTTTGATATTCACAAGTAGAAACTAACATCACATCAGATGTGGAGGAGCTCCGTGAGCTACATCAGGATGATTTATTCATTTTATTTAATTCATTCTTAAAGTTTTGCTTCTTGAATGAGGAAGGAATGAGCTCAGACTTGACTATAATTACATTAAAAAGAGTCTAGTTATGTGTGTATTTCATTATTATGCACTGCAAAACATTTCACTGAAGCAAGCAGAATAATCCTTGAGTTTGAAATAAGTTCATTCATTTTCCTTTAGCTCAGTCCATTATTTATCAGGGGACACCGCAGCGGAATGAACTGCCAACTATTCCAGCATATCTTTTACACAGCAGATGCCTTTCCAGCCGCAACCCAGTACTGGGAAACACCCATACACACTCATTCACACACACGCTCTTACACTACGGCCAGTTTACCTCTGTGAAGTTGGCATTCTATAAAACTAAATAATCCCCATTCGCCACCAGTTTTGTGTGATTTAGAGGAAATAATGGGGTGGAGAGTGACGTCACGGCTCCCGAAATATTTTAGTTATATCTACAGGAGGAAAACAGATAGTGTTTATTTTAATGGCACAAACCAGCACAAATGAACTGTGCTGATCTGGAGTGATTAGAGCAACATGGGGTGGAAAGTGGCGTCACACAGTCCAAAAATAATGCTTAATATCTCAGACCCCAAACCAGCACACACTATTGTTTTTTGCGGCACCTGAGCCAGGCTGATCTTGAGAAAGTCGTCCATGCTTTTGTCAGTTGGCGTCTGCACTACTGTAATGCACTTTATGTTGGAGTTAATCAGTCATGTCTTCATCGTTTGCAGCTTGTGCAAATGCTGCTGCTCGCATGTTAACTAACAGTGGGAAAAGTTGAACACATTACACCAATTCTCTACTCCTTCCACTGCCTCCCTGTTAAGTTCCAAATTGATTTTAAAGTTTTGATATTTGTTTTTAATGCCGTCAATGGCCTTTCTCCTATTTATTTATGCAAAATTTTGGACATGCACAAGCCCAGCAGAGCTCTGCGATCTGCTGACCAACTTCTGCTTGAAGTCCCTCGGTCAGGATATAAGCAGTGGGGTGATCGCTCTTTTGCAGTGGCAGGTCCTAAACTGGAATACCCTTCCTATTGAGCTTCTTACAATCACTGACCTGCCACTTTTTAAAGCCAAGCTTAAGACCCACTTGTTTAAATTGGCTTTTAATGCATAGCACTGACACTTCATTATGTTTTAATGTCTGTTGGATTTTATATATATATATATATATATCTCGTCTATATATTGATATTGCATCGTCTCCTTTTCTGTTGGGTTGTATGATTTGCTTTTTTTGTGTAAAGCACTTTGGTCAACGGTGGTTGTTGTGAAGTGCTATATAAATAAAAGTTGATCGATTGATTGAATCAGCACAAACATAGAAGAAGCAAATGGCATAGTTTTGGGCATTACCTTGTTTTACAGAGGTGGCCAGTTCAGAGAACATGCAAACTCCACACAGAAACGCCAACTGATCCAGCCGGGGCTCGAACAAGAGACCTTCTTACTGTGAGGCCACAGTGGTAACCACTGAGAGACAGCCGTCTGAAATAAGTTCATTTGACTAAACTCACTGTCGGATTGTTTTGCTTGTTTTAATGAAAAACTCACTTCATTATTTATTGTCTTGATTTAAGAATCTGCAGATATGTTGAAGCTCTTCTGTGTTCAGCGCGCTCGTCTCAGTGATTGTGGATTAATCATAAAGTGGAGTGAGATTACGGTATCGTGTGCCTGAAGTGACACACACTTGAATATAATAATAAAGAGCTCTTCAGGACGAGCGGATAATTTCCTCCAAAACTGTTTGGTTTTCCAAGGCTCTGTCACATCTACAGAAAGCAGATCTCTTTATCCTACTCAACTGTTCTTTGCAACTATTCTCCTACACAGAACCCTCTGTTTATTGCTGACAGCGGAGCTCATTGAAGTTTCTGAGGATTAATGATTAACTCTTTATTTTTATATCTGCTGAAGATTGGGGAAACTGTCCTTCACATTCTGCTCATCGAGGGTCAATCCGCTGAGCTGCTCAATTATAAGAGCTCATTGTCAGATACAGGACTCGATCAATTTGGGGACGGGGTTTGCTTTTCACAACACACCAAGGTAAATGAGGGATTTTACCTTCATTCTGCTCAACAATGTCTGAACGCAAGCGCGTCCACAAAGCCCTGCGCCAGCCTTGGTAGGAAAACCATAGTAACCGAGCCGAGATGATAACGATGATTTATTACTCTGAAACATGCAGACGTTATACAGAAGAGCTTATTTTGTTGACTAGTGTGTGTTCTTTACAGCTGCATTATCTGATCGACACGCTGACACTTTAGATTAGGTCACAATCCACACGCTTCATTCCTGCCTATTATAAGGATATCAACTGTTCATTAGTCGTTATAAAGTGTGAGCTTATTCTGCATTAACATGAGTGTCATGAAGCATTATAAATGTCATGCATTTCATAACAGCATCGTTAGTGTGTGTTTTGTCCTCAATTACAGTGATACAAGCTGAGTTTGTCATTAAAGTCTCATTAAATATTAATGATGCTCTTAGAAATGATTTGACACTTTTAATATCAAATAGGGAGGCAGCACGGTGACTTGAGTCTCAGCTGGGTCAGTGTGTGTTTCTGTGTGGAGTTTGCATGTTCTCCCCGTGTTGGTGTGGGTTTCCTCCGGGTGCTCCGGTTTCCCCCACAGTCCAAACACATGCGCTATAGGGGAACTGATCAACTAAACTGACCATAGTGTATGAGTGTGTGTGTGTGTGAATGAGTGTGTATGGGTGTTTCCCAGTGATGGGTTGCAGCTGGAAGGGCATCCACTGTGTAAAACATATGCAGGAATAGTTGGCGGTTCATTCCACTGTGGTGACCTTAATGATGAAGGACTAAGCTGAAGGAAAATGAATGAATGAAGCTGTTTTAACAAACAATGTCATCTTTGCATTTAAAATGTCATAACTGAGCCAATGACACTTAATAACAGCTGTCATAAGCATGCATAAGATCTCCTTCACATTCACCACATGTGTCATATCATGATTGTAAAGGCTTCATAACAGTCTTATGAACACCCCTTTTTGACGTTACTCTCAGACCCTGTGTGTGTACAGATAATAAAAACACCTCAGGAGTGTTAACATGTAATGAATACTAACAATTTTAATACACATTAAAAAAGAATAAAACACAAAGAGATACGAAAACACAAAAATACTCTACGCAAATAAGGGCAATAATCAACACAGGCTGATTGTGAAGGTGTAGCGCTGTACACATTTCTGGAGATGGTGGATTGTGTAGTCAGAGGTGTGTATGGCTGCATTTCCTCTTTAAAGCGAACGCTACGGGGCGGTATGACGCCGTTCCTTTACACACTACCAGCTGACCGCTTACCTCCGTATGGACGGCTTTCCTGCTGTTACCAGTTTGTCCAGTGGCTCACCAGAGGATTTGAGACGCAGAGCGGAGTTGATCATGACGACAGGGTTCGAGTCCAGTGAAGAATGATTCCAGAAAGCAGGAAAGACAAAAACAGAAGCCAAAAACTAAAATAAAGAAGTAAATAACAGGGTGAGAATGTGGTAAAACCTGAGAACATGGTGAAAATCAGGCCAGGGCTTTTCTTGTTCTGGATTGCTTTTGAAAACACTGTCGGCTGGGTTTAGGGAAGGAGGAGGGTGGGGGGATCTGTCAGTCAGTGGACAGCGCCCTCTGGTGGATTTACGTAAAAACAGCAGGTGTGAATGACACTCGCGAGAGAAATCTGAGATCTGCAAAAGTGTACACAGCGCCCTCTGGTGGATTCACGAACACAAACACTGTAAAAAAAAGCAGCAGCTCCTGGGACGTATTCAGCGCTCTCCAGAAATGTACACAGGGGTACGTTATCAGAATGAGCCTGGGTTGAGTTTTGTCAAGGTGTAGAGATGTTCTTGCTGGCTGTAGTGTTGAGGAGATTTCCAGTTCTGTGTGCATGAGATGGTGTTACAGTAGCTGTGTTTCCATCCACCTGTTTTATACACACATTAGAATATTGCATAAATAACACCAAGATGTGCATAAATATTAGAGATTGAGTAGGATAAATGTTTAATATGATAAGAAAAATGTGCATAATCTAATTTTACAGCATAAACTCTGCACCTGCGCTTCATCAGTGTGTGTGCTGTGGTTTAGTTTTTGCCAGATGATGATCAGATATTAATGTGTGTGTGTGTGTGTGTGTGTGTGTGTGTGTGTGTGTGTGTGTGTGTGAGGGTCTTTGTCTTATTAATGTTGGTTTGCAGCTTTCCATTGTTGCAGATCTGAAATGTTGTTTTGTTGTCTGTAAAAGATTTGCGTTTGGTCTTGGTCTTCTGAGGCGCAGCTCATTTATTAGAGGAGAACAAACACCACAGTGGAGAATCCCACCAGTGCAGCAGACTCCAGTCCTCTCACTGATATCTGTGCAGGAGCTGAGCAGGTGATGCTCTACTGTGCAGCGCTGATGGAGACGCTCATCTACTCACTGATGTTTTATGACATATTACAGTTTTGTGCATTAATCCACATCTTTAGATGAAAACACAGCTAGCTAGTCATGTGGACTGAACTGAAAGACTACAACATGTTAAGTACAGTCATGTGAAAAAGTGTTGGCCCCCTATTAAATTCTAAATGTTCTAATCAGGACATTAAAATAATCTGATCATTGGCTGGTATTCAAATGTGAGAAATAGACCCTCAATATCTAGGTGTTAACACTAACTCAGCAGAAGATCAGGGTGTTGGTCTGGTGCGTCAGGTGTGTGTGAACACACTCATCCCACCTGTAGGCAAACATACACACTCACGCAAATGCACACTTATGCAGCTATTTTTATGGGGACTTCTCATAGACTCCACACAGAAACACCAACTGACCCAGCCGGGACTCGAACCAGCAACCTTCTTGCTGTGAGGCAACAGTGCTAACCACTGAGCCATCATGCCATCACAGATTTTATAATGTACAGACTATATATTCTCTTCAACAGTTTTTTCAACAGTTTTACATGATCGGAAACCTTCATTCTGGCTGATTTATGAGCCCTTTTCCTCATGGGGACCAATGACCTCATGAGGTTAAGAATTCACTGGTATTGCTATACTTGTGGGGACATTTGGTAAAGAATAAAAGACACCCAGAAAACTCCTCTCTGGAAGGAATTTCCTGCAGTAAAATCCATTACCACACAGAGATGTTACAAGACTCTTGCATGTCATCTGCACGCTGCCGTAGCCATTGACCTAAGACCTTGTATTCCTGACCTTTGACCTGTGATTCTGACCTCTCCACTTGGCCTCTGAGTTGTGGCTCCAGTGAGTACCTGCCAGGCACCTGCTCTGAGAAATGAAGCCGTGGGGAATGTGTCCCCAGAGACCCCGTCCTCAGACCCCAGCTCTGAAAGGCTCTGGAGTGGGCCCGGTAAACCAATCTGCCTAATTATCTATTGAAAGAACATTCTTTTTCCTTTCAGAGTCATTACCCCCGGTTCAATCGCTGAAGAGTAGCATGCAGGAGCAAAGGAGCGGAGAGGGAAAAACACTCCAGAGCTAGGGTTGCTGATTTCCTCCAAGGTTAATTGCCTGGGAGGGACCAGATGTGAAATATAGATTGGAATAAAGGTGAAGGGGACCGGCATTGAGAACAAATTACAAATAAATGCACGATCTTAGGTGGCTCTTGTTTCCTGCGGCTTTGAAAGGAAAGGCACAGGCGTATGTCCAGATTCCCAAATCACTAAAGAGGAACAGCGCCAGCGAAAGAGCAGCTCACGTGTCCTTGGGTTACCACGTATATTTACGGCCCTTTTACCGTGCGGAAGCTTCATTTGATTTCTACTCTCTTGACACAATGACACTGACGCTAATTTACAGCCCCGTTCCCATCAACTGCTGCTCAAATCAGACAAACCCTACACACTTGTTGCAGGGTTCCACTTATAGAAATTAACCCTGTTTTCTTGGTCGTACAATTGTAGTAAACATGTTTATGTGTAATAAAATTGTAGTAGCCATGTTTTCTTTTCGCATTGACCTATGGTAACCTCAAATTAACCATGTTCTTTGATAATAAAATTGTAGTAACCATGTTTTTCCTGTAGTAAGATTGTAGTAAACATGTTTATTTTATAGTAAAATGGGAGTAACCATAATTTTTCCACATTGACCTATGGTAAGCCCAAATTAACCATGTTTTTCTGGTAGTAAAATTATAGTAGGCATGTTTTCATGTAATAAAATTGTAGTAACCATGGACTTTGGGGTAGTAAAATTGTAGTAACCCTTGTTTCCACATTGACCTATATGGTAACCCTAAATTAACCATGTTTTTTCTTGTGTTAAAATTATAGTAAGCATGTTTTTTGGTTGTAAAATATTAGTGAACATGTTTATTTGATAGTAAAATGGCAGTAACCATGTTTTTTCCCGTACTGACCTATGGTTACTCCAAACTAACCATTGTTTTTTGGTAGGAATATTGTAGTAAACATGTTTTTTTGTAGTAAAATTTTAGTGAACATGATTTTTAATAGTAAAATGTCAGTAACCATGTTTTTTTTCCTGTATTGATCTATCATAACCCCGAACTAATCATGTTTTTTTTGTAGTAATATTGTAGTAAGCATGTTTTTTGGTAGTAAAATTGTAGTGAAAATGTTTTTTTTTTATATTAAAATGACAATAACTATGTTTTTTTCTGTATTGACCTATTGTCATCCTCTCACCTATTGTCATCTCATTCACTAAAATTGTAGTGAAAAATTTTTTTTGATAGTAAAATGGTAGCAACCATGTTTTTTTCTCTATTGTCATTGTAACCCCACACTAACCATGGTGTTTTTTGTAGTAATATTGTAGTAGGCATGTTTTTTTGTTGTAAAATTTGAGTTAACATGTTTTTTTGATAGTAAAATGGTAGTAACCATGTTTTTTTCTGTATTGACCTATTAAAATCCCAAACTAACCATGTTTTTTTTGGTAGGAATATTGTAGTGACCATGTTTTTTTGCGGTAGTAAAATTGTAGTAACCATGTTTTTTGCGGTAGTAAAATTGTGGTAACCAGGTTTTTTGGGTAGTAAAATTGTAA
>CAIGQZ010000686.1:2624377-2655286 GCA_903798205.1 Danio tinwini | reverse complement strand
TGACCAGTTGAACACCCATCAGCCTCTATTTATATTGATATCTTAATAAGCGTAACAATAAAACGTCATATTCATTGGAAACAAGAGTTGTTGAAAGAGAGACCAGGTGTCACGTTATTGAGAACGTCAAATGCATTGTGATTTGATGTGTTGAACACTCATCAGCCTCTTTTTATATCGATAAGACATCAGATTCGTTAGAAATAAACAGGACATGGAATTGAATATGTCATAATATTGGCACTGTATGAGTTACAATATTACAAATGTCAAATGCATTTGATTTGGCGTGTTGAAGCTCCTGTAATGAGAAAGGGTGCAGAATAATGTTTCAATTATTTAAATTGTAATTATAACTTAAATATGCATCCGCAAATACATTGATTCCATTTTTCTTATGATGTGAACACGCACATGAGTGTAGAAATGGTTTGGGTCGACAGCTTTATGAAAAGAATAAATCTTAAGTCACTTTACAGGAAATTCTTTCCTCATATCCAAACGTTTGTTTTACTTCCATCACTTTACATTGCCTTACTGTTATCATTCATGTTAATATCATTACCATCACCTCAACAGACTCGAGGTTCACACCACTGCTCCATTATTATTATTATTTTTAAATGTATAGATGTCTGAAATGCTCTGGTTGTGTACAGTAAACATGGGCTTGCATCTGAAGCAGCATCTGTTTCTTAATTCAGTGTATGTACCATATGAGATCTGATTACGCTGCTGTACATAAAGCTCTGTGTGTTGATGTGACGGACAGCACAGAAGACGGACACTACATCACACACACAAACTGGTTTAGAGGACGGCATTCATGCTTCTCTCTTCACACACCAGTATAAACAGTACATATGTATAAAGTGGAGGAGCTGTGCTAACGTTTGAACTGTGTCGTGTGTATATGATTTTAAAATGTTGACTTTTTGATTTTAATGACGACAATAAAAAAATGCTCTATGTACGTTATTGTTTCTGGCGTTGCATTTTCACTGTCAGGCATGACGAAAATTAATAACAGTACTGTCATTGTTTAAAATACAGTACACATAATAACGTCATCTGGAATGGAGAAGAAAGCGTTCTTGCAGGACTCCCAGAGTTCATCAAGAGTCTTTGTGTTCATCTTCAACGCCTCCTCCTTCATCTTATGCTTAATAATGTTGATGTCTGGTGACTGGCCTGGCCAATCCTGGAGCACCTTGACCTTCTCTGCTTTCAGGAGCTTTGATGTGGAGGCTGAAGTATGAGAAGGAGCGCTATCCTGCTGGAGAATCTGCCCTCTCCTGTGGTTTGTAATGTAATGGGCAGCACAAATGTCTTGATACCTCAGGCTGTTGATGTTGCAGATCTCTCCCCATACTGAATGTAACCCCAAACCATGATTACTCCTTCACCAAACTTGACTGATTTCAGTGAGATTCTTGGCTCCAGGCTGGTTCCAGTAGGTCTTCTGCAGTATTGGTGATGATTGAGTTCAACAGATGATTCATGGAGAAATCCACCTGCTGACACTTTTACACACGATCAACTAGAAGACCAGATATTATGTGCTGCTCTCACAACTGAGATCCACCACAAGACTTCAGTCAGAGAGTGTAGTTTGATAAATGACAGCTCTTATAAATTAAAGCAAATTGTTAATCAATACCTCAAGTTTAATTTTACAACTATTAGCTATTTTAGTGTTTTGACCCTCTATGTATTGAAAAAGTCGTACAAGTCTTGGAGAAAAACTAATATTATAGATAATTTGATTTAAAATAAATAGCACTATATGAAGATGAGTCTCCAACAAAGACACACAACGCTTTCACACAGTTAAACATTTTTTTAAGTAATAAAGTTTTTGCTTTATCACACATAGGAGATGTTGAAATGCATAAATATATCTATTTTTTTCAAAATTGTGTTTTATATACACTCACTGTCCATTTTATTAGGTACACCTGCCCAACTACAAATTTCTAATCGGCCCATAACATGGCAGCAACTCATTTAGGCATGTAGACATGGTCAAAACGGCAATAGTAACTCAAATAAGCCCTCGCTACAACCGGGGTCTGCAGAAGACCATCTCTGAACACACAACACGTCCAACCTTGGATGGTGTGGGGGATATTTTCTTGGCACACTTTGGGTCCATTAGTACCAATTGAGCATGGTGTCAACACCACAGCCTACCTGAGTATTGTTGCTGACCATGTCCATCCCTTTATGACCACAGTGTCTCCATCTTCTGATGGCTACTTCCAGCAGGATAACGCACCATGTCATAAAGCACCAATCATCTCAGACTGGTTTCTTAAACATGACGATGAGTTCACTGTACTCAAATGGCCTCCACAGTCACCAGAGCTCAATCCAATAGAGCACCTTTGGGATGTGGTGGAACGGGAGATTGGCATCATGGATGTGCAGCCGACAAATCTGCAGCAACTGCGTGATGCTATCATGACAATATGGAGCAAAATCTCTGAGGAATATTTCCAGTAGCTTGTTGAATCTCTGACATGAAGGATTAAGGCAGTTCTGAAGATAAAAGGGGTCCAACCCGGTACTAGTAAGGTAATAAATAATAAAGTGGCTGGTGAGTGTATATAAAAAGCATTTTACAGCCTATGTGTCAACTCCCTGCATGCAGAAATACACTAAACTCTAATAAACACAAACTCCTGACGTCGTTCAAGTAGCAAAACTGTATTGTATGCAACACAAATTGCACCAGGGTTACAAGAAGAATCAACCGATAGAAGAAAACAAGTGTGGTGTATTTACAGAAACGAGCATTAAAAAAGTGAGGCTTGAATACAAATTAAAAAGTAGTGGCATGATTTCTAAAAGACAAGATATAAAAACAACAACACTGGTAGCGTGTTGAAATAAAGGCAGCGTGTGGTCAGCGTCCTCCTCAGGCATCGCAGTCTGAGGGCAAAGTGTTGGAAAGTACAAACTAATACTGAAAAAAACGGCATTATTGTAACTAAACGAGCAAAACAACGAGAAAAGATTTGTTAAGACAGATTGGTATGGTCATTAAAGCTCCTCCGTCAGTCTGAAATCAACGTTAAAATAAAAACATCTATACATATACTGCTTCTTAAGCTCAGGCTCTCACCTCCAAGTCTTTCTCCTTGAGACAGTAGTGTTTTTTTATTCGCCGATCAATGATTTGTGTCTCTTTAAGGCATTTCGGAAAGCTGTGTAGGAACACTTGTGGGAAAACCGCGCAATAAAACTGAATTGTCAGTGAAATGTCGTTCGTGGCACAGTGTTGCAATACTTAAAGCAGTTCCTCACATCACAGGGAGCGTTCACATCTCACCATAAAACCCCACACCAAAAACCACATCGCAAAAAATACTATTATATCAGTTTCGTTCTGTAACCAAAATAGATTCTGGTTCCGGAAACAAGACGGGAAATTACGAGGCACGCGAGGTGATTAACTTTCTATCGTCTGCAATGTTGAGATCATGCTGCAGAGAAGGAAAGTCAGGAAAGATCACGTCATGAAGACCTGCAGTTCCTTTAGGGTCGCCGAATGGACGATAGAGGAACATCGAAGTAAAGCTGTGGCGAGGAATAGTTTGAGAACTCGATTCTGCATTGATTCAGAGTTTTTCAAGATGCAATATTCTCATTTAAATCAATTCTGAGCTTAATTTTTAACAGCAGACGGCACTCTAGGCTAGAGTTTAACGGCAGACGGTACTCTAGGCTAGAGTTTAACAGGAGATGTTGCTCTAGTTTAGTGTTTAAACAGCAGATGGCACTCTAGGCTAGTGTTTAATGACAGACAGGGCGCTCTAGGCTAGTGTTTAAACAGCAGATGTCACTCTAGGCTTGTTTTTAACAGTAGATGGCGCTCTATTCTAGTGTTTAATGACAGATGGCACTCTGGGCTAGTTTTTAACAGCAGACGGCGCTCTAGGTTAGTTTAACAGCAGATGTTGCTCTAGGCTAGTGTTTTAAGAGCAGACGGCGCTCTAGGCTAGTGTTTAAACAGCAGATGGCGCTCTATTCTAGTGTTTAATGACAGACAGGGCGCTCTAGGCTAGTGTTTTAACAGCAGATAGCGCTCTAGGCTAGTTTAACAGCAAATGGTGCTCAAGGCTAGTGTTTAAACAGCAGATGGCACTCTAGGCTAGTGTTTAAACAGCAGATGGCACTCTAGGCTAGTGTTTAAACAGCAGATGGCACTCTAGGCTAGTGTTTAAACAGCAGATGGCGCTCTAGGCTGGTTTTTAACAGCAGATGGCGCTCTAGGCTGGTTTTTAACAGCAGATGACGCTCTGGGTAAGTGTTTTATGGCAGATGGCGCTTTAGACTAGTTTTTAACCATACAATAAAATGCTCTTGAGGAAGATCTGTTTAGTGTTTGCTGCTAAAGACAAGCCTAGAGCGCCATCTGCTGTTAAAAACGAATCTCAGAATAGATTCAAGAGAGAGTAGCAATGCATTTCGAAAGTCGCAGAATTGTTTTCTTGAACTATTCTTCACCACAGCTCTGCATCAAAGGCTGAATAAACGTCCTCTATTTGGCATGAGAAAAGCTGAGGTGTGTTGATCTGAAAAGTAAGACATGGCCCCAGACATCAAGATACTGTGTTTCCAGTGGCGCTGTTTTCTGCTACCTCTGCACGATGTCGCTGATCTCCTTGACGGAGCACAGCAGCTTTGAGAAGTCCTGCGGTGTGTTAGCAGCGCCAGTGGCCGCGGGGCAGATCTGCAGCTCCCGCAGGCTGCTCTCCAGCTTATTGATGGCTTCACGGAAAGCAAACTTGTTCCGCATCTGCTGGATGGACTCCACGTAGCTGACGCAGTACTTGGACAGGTTTTTTCCGGCCTCCAGCACTGCACTGTGGCTGCCGGTCTGCTCGGAGACACGTGCGATGGCGGTACGCAGGAGCTCTGAGCTCTCCAACAGCATGTCTCGAGTAATGGTGGAGCTGGAGAGTCGCTCTGACGGCTGACGCGCTGGAGCCTTCCTCAGCGAACGCCGCGTCGTCATCAGCGGGATGAAGCTGGATCCCGGATCCCCAACCACAGGACTGGCTCCCATTCCAGGCAGCGGAGCACTCGCACATGCCTTTGAGGGGTTTACCTTTGAGCCATTTTTAGGCAACTTTTTGGCACTCTCTTGGGATAGACTAGCCTTGCCTTGATCTGCGGAGTCTGATGAATTCTTGACTTTGGTATCCGAAGAAACATCGAAAGTCGGACTTCTTGAGGTCTTTCCAGATTTGGTGCTGGAGACTGGAGGCGGAGGGGGAGCGGGTTTAGGTTTCGCAAACTTCCCCTTCTCCCGCTCTCTTTGTCCTGGGATTTCAGAGGACAGTTTGAGTCTTCGAGGTCTGCCTTCGTCTCCGAGAGGTGGAAGCACATTGGGTTTGAACACCTCTGTTTGTAAGGCACTAGTTTTGGAGCTTTCTGTTTGGGGTCGGCGACCTAGCTTGGGAGTCAGAGTTAAAGGGCTTGATCCAGGACTAGACTCAGAGTCCTTGAAGACTTCGTCCGAAACATCTTCACTTTTCTTGGGAAGGCGTGGTGGTGGGGTAAGGGTGCCACCTCTTGGCATGCAGCTCTTACGAGGCAAAGCTGGTTTGCCTCTGAATGTGTTAGAATCAAAGTGAGTTGACTGAATGTCCCGCGGCAGGGTTACAGACTTCCATTCGAAGCGGTCGGAGCCTGGAGGCATGCTGGAAGAAGAAGAGGACCGTAGGAAGCGCTTGGAGTTTGACATGGAGTCCTCCTCTGGAGGAGGAGTCGTGGCTAGCTTCCCTCCACCACCCGACGTGGTGCCCTTTTTCCGTGGATGAGATGGGAATAGCTGACCGGGATAGACTGGAGCTCCGTTAGTGACCGCAATGGTTGTGGTACTGTTTGACCCAACTAATTTGCAAGGGTCAATGCTGTTTAAGGCATCATTGGTGGAAGACCCGTTGCTGAAATCCTCCCTGCAGTCAGTAGCCAATCCTCTACGGTCTAGGTGTCCGTCCATCTTCCCAAAGGAGCTGCTGCGCTTTGGGGGTGCTGGAGCCGTCCTTTTCTTTTTCTTAATATAACTGAAGGGATTCATACGAAATTTATCTTTATTATCTTTAGACTGGAGCCGATCATCTTCATTCAGGTTGCTATCTAGGAGTGGCCTCGGGATCATCGGGGGTCCAGTGACCTCGGCCTCGGCTGCGTCTGGAAAAAGATTGGTTCATCAATACAACTGCTCGATAATAAAGAAAATAAACACAGTTCTGAGAGAGAAGAGCTTACCGGGACTGTCCCCATCCCTGCTGTCTGTAGTTCTTCGTAGTGTTCTTGTCTTAGTTGGAAGTTCTGGCGCTTGCTGTAATGGTCCCAGGGTCAGCTTCTTTCCTTTTTTCCCCAACTCTTTCTCCACCTCTGCAATGCAAGAAGAATGAAGATGAGCCACCAGAAAGGTACAAATTTACAGTAAACTGAAACCTGTATTAATGTAAAATAATGCAGAATGCATACATATGATGGGAAACATCTGAATCTGTTTCCAATTGTTCTAAATGTAATTTATTATCAAACTTGACAAAAACAGAGTTGACTGTAACATACAGTAACCTCAAACCAGACTCCACATGGCCATAATTGGTGTTATTATTCAAAACAGTTTGATGCAAGATTTAGAAAACTCGTACCATCAGAGATACTGGACTCCTGAAACATGGTCTCGAACGCCTGATGGGTCTCAGCAAAAGAAGGGCGCTCAGCTGGGTTCCACCTCCAACCTGAAGACAGAAACACTACAGTCATGCAGTAATACAGGTTTACTCATTGGGTTCTATTTTAACAATCTAAACACACATAGAGCACATCTGAATCCACTTTTACAATTTCATGGATTGGAAAACTGGTCTAAAAGAATTGTCATTCTTTTGGCTGTAAAAAGCTGGCTGATAAAAATGCTTCCCGTCCTAAAAATAGCACTATATCACGCCTCATTGTCAGAACACAAATGGGTGCATAATGCATCTGCCATTTAAAGAATGGGGCAAAGGATGCTAAAATGAAACCTGTGCTGAGCTGATAATAGTTAAAATAGCACATGCATTGCACAGACTGTATGATAGGGGATCACTTTAGCTTGTCTACTCTTTATTTCAGAGATTGTGTTGAAGGATCTGCTTACAGGCCCTCATGAGCTCATAAACTTTCTCTGGGCATCCCTCGGGTCTGTCCATGCGGTAGTCTTTCTCCAGCAGCTCATACACCTGAGACAGGTCGATTCCTGGATATGGAGACATCCCATAGGTGGCGATCTCCCAAAGCAGGACTCCAAACGCTGAAGGGGTCAAATCAGAAGATTAGTTCCACACAAATGCATGTCTGACCTAAGTCGACATGGCAAAAATACTTGACCAAAAAAAAAAGTCTTGATTAATTTTATATTACATACAAATATAATCTTGAAAATGTAGTAACTTTTCCCCCATAATGATCAATAAGAACATGCATACCAATATATGAATTGTTAATGCAGTAAAGCAGCATTCAGATATACCCCAACAATGACTGAAGCCACAGCAAATGAGAGACTTCATTAACTACATTTTAAAAGTATAGTTTATAAACAACAACAGACTGCACATTTGGCCTGAAAAAAGTAAGACAACTAAATAAAATGAATTAAAAATTGTGACAAAAGAAGGTGAATGAGAGAAAATGTGCAAAATAAACATAAAACTGTTGTAAACATCATTTGTAACAGTTGTCTGTCCATGCGTACCCCACACATCTGACTTGATGGAGAACTTGTTATAGGCCAGACTCTCCGGTGCAGTCCATTTAATGGGGAACTTTGCTCCAGCGTGGGCCGTGTATGTGTCTCCCGTCATCAGCCGGCTTAGCCCAAAATCTGCCACTTTAACTAGGTGGTTTTCCCCAACTAAGCAGTTACGGGCTGCCAGATCCCTGAAACATAAACCAGACTGTCAAGTCCAAATACTGAGGCAGCCAAATATGGATCAGATTTTGGTTAGAAAATCAAGGGTGGAAAAAAAGATTATTAATGATGAGCATTTATTTTTGCATATGCAGGTGAGGTATCATTAGTCATAAACACTGAAGATGACCAATAACCTGCATGACATACTAAACAGAATAACACATGTACTCATGTATAACCTGTAGCACAAACAATGATTGACTGTCATCCCGTACTGGTGTGCATCATGTTTATCAAACAGCGCAGGAAACAATTATTAAAGGACATCAGTCATCTAACTCGCATTTAGGGAATAAGGACGTTATTCAACACTGCTTCAAGCTCTACATTGCAATAAATGCTTTTCTTGCTTAGAGTTTGTCTTGTCTCTAGTCCACATATCTAAAACATTCTTAAATCAGGAAGCATTTGAGACAAGCAAACAGTATTGTCCTGTTTTTAGAAATAATGAGTCAAAACTAAGTGAGTTTTTCCTTAAAACAAGCTGCCAATGGAGACTCCAGTCGCTGTTCATTTGTGCTTGATCTAAAACTCCACATCTATAATCCTCTTAGTCTATGCTGACATTATCTTCAGCAGCTCAAACACTCTAATGGACAGACGGCTGCTTCTCACTCAGGGCTGCTGCTTATGCTTATGAGGGAGAGATGTGGGTGCTAGTGGGCGGGGCTTTCCCCCTCTGATGACACGTACAGAGAGAGAATGTCAATCAAAGTGTTTCATTCATCAAGTCTGATTAGAACAAACACAATTAATTACTGTTGAGCACTAGAGGCTGGAGATACTCACACACTGCTGACACACAACCCTCATACAAGTGTTTCCTGCATAATAGGTGCCCAGGTGTGTGTTTTCTGGCTCACCTGTGGATGAAGTTCTTCTTCTCCAGGTACTCCATGGCGGAGGAGATCTGCGTGGCCATGTAGAGCAGCACCACAGCATTCACCTCCTGCCGGTTACACTCTCGCAGGTAATCCAGCAGGTTTCCATGCGTCATGAACTCGGTGATGATGTAGAATGGAGGTTCCCGAGTGCAGACGCCTGAAAAACACAGCATCAGCCTGAAATCTCCAGGATTATCATGCATGTGCTCATCAGGAAATCAGTTTACGAACACATTTCTCCTGTGGGCTACACCATGATGCTGCTAGCACTGGGTGATATGAAACTTGCTGTAGTTGTCATTACATTGACGATGAATTAGCTCATTTAAATTCGGCTAACTTTAAATGAGCTAATATTCACAAAGCTCATCATAAATCGGTCATGATTGTCATGAGGCATTATAATTGTGTCATGATTATTTTCCAGATCACTTTTTCAGCGGAACAAACTGTATTTATTAGTCATTAAAGAGTCTCGTTAAAGAGTCATTACTCAATCATTTGAAGGAGCTTCATTAATATTTAATGACATTTTAATGAGAAATTCAGCTAGTAGCACTGCAGTTGAGGACAAGACAATATTAATGACGCTGTTATAAAATTCATCACATATTTATAATGGCTTCATGACAATTATGTTTGCGACAGGTTTTGTTGTCTTGGTAACGTCAAGTTGTCATGACAACAATAAAAACAGGTTGTGATGTATTTGTTTGTCAAGTTGTCATAATATCATCTTTACATTTGAAATGCCAGAACTGAGCCAATGACACTTAATAACAGTTGTTATAAGCATGCATAAAATCTTATTCACAGTAATGACGTGTCATATCATGATTATAAAGGTTTCATGACAGTTTTATGAACACCCCTTCAAGTAAAGTGTAACCAAATATGGTTAATCAAATATGTTACCTGGAAACAAATAATTTTTCTTTGATTACAAAAAGATAAAGGGGAAAACGCCTGGATGAAATTAGATTATTTACTTTAAACGGGCAACAACTAGACCTCAAGACTGCACTTTAACTAATTATTCACACCAGTTGAGTTTTGTTTCTGTGGAATACCACATTTTGTTAGTTTTTATTAATATATATATTTATTTATATTTTCTGTTTGTTCCTTTCTTTACTCATTTATGTATATGCTACAGAAATCTCTGTGTTTGTTCACTGTATACACTAGTGATGCGTGGATGGTGGTTACATCCGCGGGTGCTGTGGATAATCCGCGGGTCGGGCGGGTTGAGTAATAAAAAAAATACACTATAATTAATTGCGGGTGGGTTGCGGGTCATAGCAGTTGACCATCAAAAAAGCAGAGAGTGGACTTCGCAAAATGTGAAGATGAGAGAGACCAAAATAATGAATGAAGTGCAAGAGTACTGTGCAAACTTTCAGTTAGAGGAGTCATCAGAGGAAAATCTGCTGTCATTCTGGGAGAAACAAGATCACTTATTTACACCACTGCAGCGCCTTGCAAGGAGAAGCGTGTGCATTACTGCAACAAGCGGTGCGAGCGAACGCTCATTTAGTGCAGCCCCAATCCAGGCACAGTAGGCTAGATGCTGTTCTGTTTTTGCACAGTGCAAAGAAAAAAGCCAAGTAAACAGAACATAGCTGCTGTTTAGGCTGAAGTGGCACCGCTTTTGTTATCTTTTTCCTGTATATGTAAAAACTGAATCTGCTGTTAATAACGAACGATCCACATCTACGTCTTGCTCCACGACCTATCATCTCGCTTAAAACAAAGAATTAGAATTATTAAAGTGTCGATCGGGTGCGGATATATATATATATATCAGATAAAATAATATGTGTGGGTGGGTGGCGGGTGGATGATTAGAGTGAAGGAGCGGATTCGGGTGACATTTCAGCTGATCCGCGCATCTCTAGTATACACTAAAACAGAAAATCTATCTATATATCAAGATCTTTTGATCAAAAAAAGATGAACTTCATGACCTTGTGCTGTGTGTGATTTGCATATTTATTAACTATTCCGGTTTATTTTCCTCACCTAAGAGCTGCACCAGGTTTGGGTGTTTGATTTCTTTCATTACTGCAGCTTCTTTTAGAAACTCCTCCACTTCCATAGTGTCTTCCTGCAGGAGAGGAAAAAAAAACATGCACTGATTTATGAGCTAAAACAATACATTAAAAGCACAATTTAGTTTAACGTTATGGTGTCAAATTAACACTGCTGAATACACTTAGTTGATCTTAAGTGTAGTTTAAGTAGAACTAAATATAAACATTTATTACATTAAGTGACAAAACTAGTCTGCAAAAATAGAGCACTTTAGAAGTCCATTATAGAAGTGCACTAGTGGAATTAAAGTGTTTATCACCTGAGAATATGCTATTGTTATATTTGAAGTAATTTATAAGTTAATTTATTTGTATATTTAGTATATTTAAAGGCATAAAAAGATGATTTTAAAATTGTATAAAACATATTTTATTAAGTACTGAAACAGCACATTAAAAGCATAATTTAGCACATTTTAATGGTGTGTCAAAACAGCACATTTGAGTGCACTTAGTACAGCTTAAGGATATTTTAAGTACTACTAAAGATTAAATTTGAATAAATCAAGTACAAAATTAGTCAACAAAATAGAGCACTTTAAGTCCATTAGGGAAGTGCATTAAGTGTACTTAAAATCTAGTTTAGTTGACTTGTTTTTCACCTGGGTGTCCTTCACAACAATGATGAGCACACGCAGCGATCTGAGATCAGTTCATCCAGACATTTTAATCTGATTCGCAAACTTGTTTAAAGAACCGAATTAGCCAGAGATCCGCTATCAGTTCAGTTCAGGGGTCTGTTCTTCGTACCTCGCTTAAATGATCCAAGATGATTTGGCAGATCCTGGATCTTTTAATCTTGATAACTGATCTCTGGCTAATTTGGTTCTTTAAACAAGTTCGCAAATCAGATTAAAATGTCTGGATGAACTGATCTGAGATCGCTGCTTGTGTTGTGAAGGACTGATCTATCGATCCTCGAAATTATGATCAGCAATGCAATGATTGGCTGACGGCACAGCAGCGTAATGACATCATCTGATTAATATTCAATTATCCATGTGAGCAAACTTACATTAAATTCATAGTAAACGGTTAGTTAAATATGATGTGCAATAACTTTCCACATTTGGTGTGGGCTGCAGACATTAGATGTTCATGTGTCAAGAGTATTTAGCAATTTATTTAGTTTTACATTTAAGATTTTCTTTACTATATTAGCCTAGGCTTATTTTAATTTCTTAATTGGTGTAAGGAATTTAAATTAATTTTGCATCAAAAAAGCATTTTGATGTTGGTAAAGGTGTCTGCAACTTTTGCAAAGCATCAAATCACCGTCATATTAGCCATCAAAAGATGTTCATGACTGCATAAATTATTATTCCTTTATAAAAGACAAACAAACGAACAAAAAACAGTAGAATAATGTGCATGTCTATTATCATACAGAAACTGTACTAAAGCTGGATCAGTATCTTTAAACAGTACGCATTTGTATCTAAAAAAATCCATATTAATAAATGTTTTCTTCGTTCCTCTTGGGGAAAACCACCCTGTTTTTGTATTTTCATTTCGGAGTGCAGACTGCAGTTATACACAGCTGAAGTCAGAATTATTGGCCACCTTTGAATTTTAATATTTCCCAAATGATGTTTAACAGAGCAAGAAAATGTTCACAGTATGTCTGATCATATTTTTTCTTCTGGAGAAAGTCTTATTTGTTTTATTTCAGCTAGAATAAACACAGTTTTATTTTTTTAAAGGTCAATATTATTAGCCTCTTTAAGCTATATTTTGTTTCATTAGTCTACAGAACAAACCATCATTATACAATAACTTGCCTAATTCCCCTAACCTGCCTAGTTAACCTAATTACCCTAGTTAAGCCTTTAAATATCACTTTAAGCTGCATAGAAGTGTCTTGAAGAATATCTAGTCTAATATTATTTACTGTCATAATGACAAAGAGAAAATAAATCAGTTATTAGAGATGAGTTATTAAAGCTATTATGTGCAGAAACGTGTTGAAAACTGCTCTCTGTTAAACAGAAATTGGAGAGAAAAAATAAACAGGGGGGCTAATAATTCTGACTGTAACTGTATATATACACATTATTAAACATATGTATATAAACATAAATATTATTAATTAATTCATATTAATTAATATTAAATATTAAATATTATAAATGTGCATATATAAACCTTTTAACTATTTTACCAAGTGTATATACATGTACAAGTTGCTACTGTAAGAAAATATCAGAATTCGGTTCGTACTTTCAGTGTTACCTTTGCTTGAACTGACCCGATCTAATCCTGTTTATATAAAATAAGCTGCTGCTCCTGAGCAGGTTTGATCTATCTGAACTGTTGCTATCACAACAACTCTCAGATCAGTTTTGAAGAACGAAACGATCCTGAATCATGTCAAATCATCAATAACAAAATCCAGCTAACTGAGTAATTATTAATATGGATTTTTTTAGATACAAATGCGTACTGTTTAAAGATACTGATCCAGCTTTAGTACAGTTTCTGTATGATAATAGACATGCACATTATTCTACTGTTTTTTGTTCGTTTGTTCGTCTTTTATAAAGGAATAATAATTTATGCAGTCATGAACATCTTTTGACGGCTAATATGACGGTAATCCACGTACGATGAACAGACCCTTGGTCTCCAACATTCTTTAAAACACCTTCTTTTGTGTTCAACAGAAATTAGAAACTCATAAAGGATTGAAACCACTTAGGCAAAAGTAAATGCTAAACAAACAGACCCAGATTGTTGACCTCATTCATTAGGTATGAGCGGACGCAGCCAATGGAAGCTTTCTGGCTCGAGATCTTCGCTCCCATTCACTTCCATTCATTTTCAGATGTTTAAAACAGCTCGGTATGCTGCAAACTGATATTTTCTTGTTATATTATTCTACTGTTTATGTATAGTCAAGAACACACTTGTTTGTAGAGCAAGTAGTTTTCTTTTTTCTTTATTTACTATTAATCCTAGTCATTTCTCCCATAAGAAACTGAACCAGAAGATCTAAAACAGAGACTTTTTGCTCTGCTATTTTTTTTCCGGTTTTAATCATGTTTATTGCTTGCATTTATCATGCTTGTATTTTATGTGTCGTTTAATCTTAGGTAAAGCACTTTGAATTACGATGTGCTATAGAAATAAACTTGCTTGCCTAAAACAATCACAAAAACAAATGCACATCAGCATTGCAGAATAAGGCCAATAATGTGTTCGCTATCGCATCGGTGTCTGACCTTCAGTGTTTTCACCGCCACGGTGAGGCTGTATTTCTTCCACACGCCCTCGTACACCTCCCCGTACTGCCCTCCGCCCAGCTTGTGCTTCATGGTGATGTCCGTGCGCTCCATCTCCCACTTGTCGTAGTTTGGCGAGACGCCGTAGATGGTGGGCTTGTTGCGTTTGGGTGCGGGGTAATGCAGCGTGGTGATCAGACCATCAGAGACCGTGGAGTGATGATGAACCAGCTCTGCTAGTGTATTAAAGCGGCTCTCAGACGACACGTACAGCTGCACACACAAACAAACAGTCAGTAAACACACACACACACACACACACATAGCATGAGAGATGACAGCATACTTCTGGAGAACTGGTTTCAAATAATGCATCTTAAAACATTATTCAAAATCAAACACTTTTATATACCAATACAAACTACGGCAAGTTAATTCTCAACAGATACGTGAATATTAAGGGTTAGGATTAGCATTAGAGGCTGGTTATATTCACACACAACTGTTTAAAGCTCGTATGAATGTGTTTTCTGCAGAATAGCTGCCCTTTAATGTTCTGCAGTTGATTTTTCTCCAGTAAGCGGAGTGTGTGATCTCCTCTCTGCTATTGTGACTGTCTGTACAGTGAGAGGCGCGTCAGGCATGTGAGGAATGAGTGCAGCGGTCTTCAGTGTGCAGCAGGAATGCAACAAAACACACACACACACACTCTTATATGCTGGACGAGCGGCTCGTGGGCTAAACTCATCCTCACTGAGGCACAAGCTGATTCCACACACCTATTTATATGTGCATATTAGATTATGGCATGTGGTTGTGAAAGCGTGTGTGTGCAAGAGTGGGTGTCTATGTGTATGTGTGGGTGTGCATTTGAGTGTGTGTATGCTTGTGTGAGTGCGTGCATGCGTGAGTGCTTGAGTGTACAAGTATGTGCACGTGTGCAAGAGTGTGTGTGAGTGTGTGTGCATGAATATGCATGTATGTCAGTCTGTGAGTATGTTTATGTATGTGCATGCATGTGTGTGTGTGTGTGCATATATGTGGATGTGCATGTGTGTGTGAGTGCATACATGTGCATGCGTGTCTGTGTTTGAGTGTGAATGTGCATGTATATGTGTTCGTGAGTATGTGTGCGTTCATGCTTGTGTGTGTGTGTGTGTGTGTGTGTGTGTGTGTGTGTCTGACCTTGCCATCCGAGGCTGTATTAATGCGGTAGTGGTAGACTCGTCCCTCGTAGCGCAGTGATATAGAGCGCTGCCCCGGGCTGCTCTCGCTCTCCCGCACCAGGAAGCTGCCGTTGATGCCGCTGCTCAGCAGGTATTCTGCAGCGTTTCGGGACACTGGCCCGTGGTACCAGCTGTGCTTCTCCAGGCTGTTGACGGGCGTGATGTAGTTGCTGGGCACCCAGCCCTGCCCGTTCTTGGTCTGCGCCTCGCACCACTCACCATTGTGATTGTATCCCAGAACCCTCAGCTTCTCCCCTGCAGAAGAGCCAGCGTATGGTCAGCATCGCTCACAGCAGTCTCAGTGCACTCATCTCATCTCTATTTCTGAAGCACTTTCACAATGTAAACGGTGTCAAAGCAGCTTAAGCACTGAAACTGCTTCAGCCCATTTTTCACTGTCCAGTTTAGTTCAATTCAGTCTGCAGAGCAAATCCAAAGATGTGCAGTACACTACAGAGATGCTCACTACAGACAGTCAGCATCACTTTGTGCAGTCTATTACAGCTGCTCAGCTTATCAATATAATCTAATTTTACAGCTGTTGAAGTAATTGTGGGATTGTCAAAGTACACAAAAATACACATATTCACTAATAACAGTCAGACTCAAAAATTCACATTTGGGGAACAATCGAAATATATGAAACCCTTGTGTGCTGTTGGGTCATTTTCATCCACTCTGGGCTGATGTTAAGTCTTAGGTCCAATCCCAAATCTATTTTTGTAGCCCTTTCCCTTGGCCCTTAAAACCGAGTGTGAAGAGGAAGGGCTTAAAAATGCACCCCTAAGACTTGGGACAGCACTACAGCACCTGCACACTTCATCGCAATCTCTTGCTTCATATGAGATCAGACGATGGCGACTGCTGTAGTTATTCCAGTTGTGTTATATTTTGGTATTTATCTTCAGGAAATCTCTGAAGGCATATATTATATTATCATAATGATCTAATGTGGCAATAAGATCATAACTGTACTGTGCATTTACACCGTGGCCATATTCATCTCTGTAAACACACCAAACACAACACTAACATGATAGCAGACACTGTAAAAGCTCATTCTCAGACACTAGACTTCTCTGACAGGGTGTTGGAGTGTCATCGAGTGTCAGAATGTTGTGGGACTGCTGTACAGGAGCTATTATGAGAGATTATAAATCACGAAATTTAGATTTTTTTTAGATTTAGGTTTTTATTTAAGCGTTTTTCTTTAAAGCATGACGGTAAAACATGATCGCGGTTATGAATATATTAAAACATGTGCTTGTTTGTAGTAAAAATTTGTAATAATGACAAAAAAAACTAATTTGTGGATCTGTGTACTTCCGGGTTCAGCAATACTGCCGTTGTAGATGGTGTATTCTGGGAAATTTTCTTACCCCTTGGTTTCGAGTGTGCTCCTGAAAAATCTCTGTTTGAAAGGCTATCTACCCCTTCCTCTTAGCCTTACACCTTCAAGCTAAAGAGAATTGGGACACTCCTACCCCTTTACGGGAATGAGCAAAATGAGGGGTAGGGGTAAGGGGGAGGATTGGGATTGGGCTTTAATTTGGCCACAGCTTTCTGTTTAAGCAAATGTGATGATTTTTGCTTATTTTGACACATATTTTGAGAAAATGCTTAGAAAACTTTCATAAACTCATCAACACACTCTGGACAAATTGACTCCCCTTTGGTTATGTTGGTGTCTGTTTTTGCCCCATTGACTTCCATTATGTGGAAGTTGCATTAGTGAGGCCAGCAGGGGGCGCTCACGTCCCAGTACATTAATGGGGACTATATACTGCTCAGTAAGCGCTATCTTTGAGACGAGATGTTAAACCGAGGTCCTGACTCTGTGTGGTTGTTAAAAATCCCAGGATGTTCTTGGATAAAGAGTAGGGGTTCAACCCTGGCGTCCTGGCCATATTTGTCCACTGGCCTCTGTCCACCATAGCCTCCTAACCATCCCCATACCATAACTGGCTTCATCCCTCTGTTTCCTCTCCACCAATCAGCTGGTGTGTGTACTGGCGCAATTTGGCTACCATCACGTAGTCCAGGTGGATGCTTCACACTACTGCTGGATGAGGAGATTCCCCCCCAAACATGTGTGTAAAGCGCTTTATGTGTCCAGAAAAGAGCTATATATATATATATATATATATATATATATATATATATATAGCTCTTTTATATATATATGTAAGGAATTGTTATTATTATCTCATTTTTATTACAAAGCCATGACAGAATATAATCATACCTTCTTTATTGTTGCTGCTTTTCCTTGTTGACAGCGAGATCTTTTTGCACGTATTTTGATATGAACTTTAAAATAAGCATGAATTTAATACTGTCCAAACACGTGCGCTATAGGGGAACTGATCAACTAAATTGGCCATAGTGTATGTGTGTGAATAAGAGTGTATGGATGTTTCCCAGAGATAGGTTGCAGCTGAAAGGGCATCCGCTGCATAATACATATGCTGGATAAGTTGGCGGTTCATTCCGCTGTGGTGACTCCTGATTAATAAAGGGACTAAGCCAACAAGAAAATGAATGAATGAATGAATGAATGAATGAAAACAACAGAACATCAGTAACTCAATGATCAAATGTAAATTAACATGCTATAGCAGGGCTATTCAACTGGTGGCCCGCGGCCGAACTTGGTCCCCAAGGCAGTTTGTTCCGGCCCTCCAAATAGTGCGACCAAGACATCAAAAATAAGTTTAGTTCAGTCAAAAACGGCCGCTATGGTTATGAAGTGACGTGCGTCTGTTCAATACAGCACAGGCTGCAGTTGAAGGCTGCGCAGAGCGTGAGTCACCTGACATTAAGCGAGTGGTGGCGCTAGCAGCGAGAACATTTGAATACTACAGCTTAAAGGCTTCTCAACAGCGCGTTTCTGTTGCACGCAACGAAACTGCTGCAACTAAACAAAGTTATGCCACCTGTGCGCTAGTTTAAAGTTCTTATAGCTACACCACGGCTAATACACACACGCACACTGGATTAACTCTAGCAGCGGGCCGTTCACATATCACGTCTTTTCCACGCTTAAGTTCGATAATTCCAATGTAAGAATATATGGCAATATACAGGCGCACCCAGTAGAAAACGTCTCACGCTGTAGTGGTGAGAGTTGTGCGTGGCTTTCAGTGCAATGTAAACAAAATATATAGACGAATTATTACGAATTAACACACACAGTAAACGCAGATAATAACAACCGTTCATTTAACTATTTACCTAATATAAAGCCTAAATTTACATTAGACGTGATAACCGTGAAACCAGAATTATTCTTCAGACTAAAGAATCGTACAACCAAAATCTATAACTGCTGCATCCGTAATTGTTCAATTCAATTCAGTTCACCTTTATTTCTATAGCGCGTTTTTACAATGTAGATTGTGTCAAAGCAGCTTCACAAAGAAGATTATAGTGAATGTAAACAGTGTCAGTTCAGTTTTCAGAGTTTAAGTTCAGTTTAGCTCAGTTCAGTGTGGGTTAATAATCACTACTGAGAGTCCAAACACTGAGGAGCAATTCCATCGATGCACAGCTCTACAGATCCCGAACCATGCAAGTCAGTGGCGACAGCGGCGAGGAAAACACTTGTCGCACAGTTTAAAACATAACATATGAATGTGTGTGAATGTAGAAGAAGCCTACTTCAGCAATGCTCTGCTGTTGTTCTGCTGGGAAATACAACATTTGAATGTTTGTAAAAAGCCTCATTGTACACTGCAGTGATGATATGTAGTTTCAAAACACAATACTGTATATTAACATTTTAATGCAACATGTGTGTCTTAAGGAGCAAAATACAGCATATGGGCTCTTATATGCTGTTGTGTCATCACTCATATCACAAGTCATATCTCTCTGGGAGATATGATATATCTGGGATGCTTTTCATCAACTGGCAAATGACAAACTAATTGAATAGCCCTGCTCTATAGTCTACATTGTATAAATATTTAAACAGTTAATCTTTGTTAAAATGGCATGCTTTAAATGTCTTGTGTCCAAATGGCTTAAATTCACTTGAAACTGCTTGACTTCCTGCGGTGTGATTATTGCAAATTCGCATATTGCGATATCGATGCTGAAACCATATATTGTGCAGCCTTACTCCCTAAAGTATCATCGTGATTTAAGGATGTTTACAAACATAATTTGTATTGGAGAATGATAATCACTATCTGCAGGCCTTTTTAAAAATGTAAATTGTGGTTTAAATGCATTCAGCACCAGATTATAACAAACAGACAGCTACTCAACAGTTTAGAATAATACATATTTTAAAAGTGTGTTTGTGGAAGATCCAGCAGAATAATAATGGCAATTCTCACCTTTAGTGATGCTGAGAGTGTTGTCGCCGCTCGCCACGAAGTCATACAGCGCCACGAACAGATTGGGGTCATTTTCGCTGGGTCCCGACAGCAGGTTCTCTTTAGAGTTCCAGCGTGCCGCTTCTGAAAGACCAGGAGGATCGAAATCCGGCCGAGACTCTGTGGGAAGAACAGACACTGAAGATGAACAGCACTAACCAATAATCACTCCATGTCTTTTTCAAAACATTGTGCATTTCTGAGTGTGCCTCACAGGTGAGTGGGCTTGACAAACCACCTGCAGAAACACTCTATTTCCATATGCACAGGATACGTTCTTAAAATCACTCCATATCTCTATAAAAAATAAATGTGCATTTCTGAGTTCGCCTCAAACCACATGTACAAAAACCTCTTCTCTCCATATGCACCAGACACTTTCTTAAAATCACTCAACCATATCTCAGAACATTGTGCATTTCTGAGTGTGCCTCACACAGGTGAGTAGGCTTGACAAACCGCCTGCAGAAACACTCTTCTCTTCACATGCACTCAATAAGGAAAGCAATGTTTACCTGTAAATGAACCATGTCGCACTACTTGTTTTCTTCAACCTAAATGCATAATATCTCACACAATTTTGTTCTGTCTTATGTAAAAGCACTTGTATAGTCTATCCTAGTTTATTTGTATAGTTCAATGTTTATTTATAGTACATGTAGAAGTTAAAACAGCCCATGATTTACTAGATCCTAGAGGTATAGTATATTCATGTGACTTTTTGACACACAGAAAACACTCATTTCCCACTCAAAACACTACCATTTGCAGAGCTAGAAAGAGCCAGGAGGTTAGAAAAACAAGGATTGGACTAAAATAATGAAGTCATATACACCTAAATAATTATCTATATACACCAACAGCACAGTCAAGCGGAAAAGTACTTAACTGTAACTGTATTGCTCATAAAACTTTATTTTTTACGTAAATGTTTAGATTAGAGTACATCTTATGTATATATATATATATATTTTTTTTTTAATGCATATATTTTTTAGACTACATTCTATAATTGTTTTTATTGTATATTCTTTTTACAACTCTATTTTTTGTATTTTGTATTAATATTATATGTTAGGCACCTAGGGTCTGAGAGTAGCGGAATTTCGATTCTCTGTATGTCCTGTACATGTGATTGAATTGACAATAAAGCTGACTTTGACTTTGACTTGAAAAGTTAGGACACCCTATCCACTTGTTAAGTCGTGACGTATGGAATCCTGTTTCCGGGTCCAAGCCGCTACGCATTTGTATTGAGAAAATATTCATTTACGACCACTTTTTAGTCATATCTCACATTAAAGTGAACTTTATATAAAATAATCGTGTAGACAACAGTGTCTGGACTTGCTGCATCACCGACACCAATATTTTTAACAATTTCTGGCCATCAGATATTAGGCATATATATAAATGAACATGCAAACTCCACACAGAAACACCAACTGACCAGTGACCTTCTTGCTGTGAGGCGACCGTGCTAGCCATGCAGCCATGTACATCATAATTTTATAGAAAATTCACTTTAATATGTCATAGGCTGGTCATAAACGAGTATTTTATCAATTCAAATGAGTAGCAGAAACACTTTTCCATACATCATGACTTAACAAGTGCATACAAAAGACGTCTAATGACCCAACAGTGTGATTTCAGTCATTATTGGATGTACGAGTCCCCTAAAGGAAATCATCTGAACATCTGACCTCTGACACCGACATGTGGCCTAATGTTTGAGCATGACAGACTCTCCTCGGGATTTACAGAACTGTAAACGAACCATTCAACACCAACAGGAGGTTTGGGTCATTGCCAAATAATATGGAGATTTTAGAAATAGAGGTAACACTTTACAATAAGGTTCATTAGTTAATGCATTTACTAACATGAACTAATCATAAACAACACTTGTGCAGCATTTATTAATCATAATTAAACATTCACTAATGCATTATTAGCATCCAAGTTCATGCTTGTTAACATTAGTTAATGCACCGTGAACTAACATGAACTAACAATGAACAACTGTATTTTCATTAACTAACGTTAACTAACATGAACAAATGCTGTAGTAAATGTATTGTTCATTGTTTGTTCATGTTAGTAAATGCATTAACTAACATTAACTAATGAACCTTATTGTAAAGTGTGACCGAAATAGAAATATCAGCATTCATATAGCTTAGATGAATGGTCTCAAACTCAATTCCTGGAAGGCCGCAGCTCTGCATAGATTAGCTCCAACCACCTCCAACCTGCTTAATAGCCTCTATTAGTCTTGAACACCTTGATTAGTTGATCAGCTGTGTTCGATTAGGGTTGGAACATCATAATATGAGTTTGTCCTTTGTGGAGCCCTATCTGCTGATAATAAAATTAAAAAATCTGAAATTAAAAGTCCAGTGAAGTGCTCTGAAATATGCATTTTTAGTTCGATGTTTGATGTAATATCAACTAAAACATGAAGGGGGCAGGGCATATAGTAGCTCCTCCCCCTTTAAAAAAATCAGCCAATAGCGTTTTATTTTTCTCACAGATCTGCCGGTAAGAGCGGTTGAGTTTAAGTGCATCAAATGAACAGCCAATGAGAAGGGCGGGGCATGTCAGACACGTCAGACAGAGAGCATCTGATTGGTCTGAAGATTTAACGAGAAAACTGAAGTATGAGGTGATGTCAAAACAAATCCATTTAGGTAGAAGAGACAAACTGCAAACTTTAGATGTTTATATCTTTCAAATGTGAATTCTGGCACTGTTTTGGAGACACTAGATCAGGGCTTCTCAAAGTCTGGGAGAGTCTAAGAGAGTATTCAATCCGGACCTGACTCTATTTCGTATTAATTTCGATTTAAATTGTGGATTTCCTTCATTGCTAATTGCATAAACCTTGTAAATCAACTGTTTAGTGGTTTGTATTTTTGTAAAAAATAAAATAAAAATGGGCCAAAATTAAAGACAAAATATTCAATGTTTTCCTGCGTGACTCTGTTGTCATTACATCCTGTGATCAGGTGACCGAGCAGGGCGCCTGCTTTAAAGCACTGCAGTGAAGCGATTGTTTGAATGGATAAAGATGTCGGTCTCATGGTAAAGAAAACTTGATGAAGAGAATCGACAGTTCATTTTGAGTGGACAGATGAGTATGTTTATTTTGCCACAAGCCAGCACAAAGCCATTCTGCTTGATTTGTAATGAGACAATTAGAGTTGTAAAGAGTGGAAATATGAATCGCCACTGTGAAACGAAACACAGACATTTTAAATGCTTTTTATTGCCCACACCTAACCCCACCCCTCACAGTGACGTCACTAGCCCCATTGAGTGCATTAGGTCTGACACTGCATCTCTGTGATATGCAATGTCAGCTTGCATCATCATGGCAGCCAGCGCTTAAATTGTGAATTGCGAGGTCCCGGAACAGATCGGGGTAACGGATCCAGCATGTTACCCGAGGATGGAGAGGTGTTGCGCATGAAAATGTGTGGGGGTTTGGATGGCGGTGGGCTGTCGCGGACGAAAGTGAGCAGGGCAGGGGTGTTGCGGATGAAAATGAAGAGGGTTGGGGAGTCGTGAAAGAAAGTGAAAGTGAAAGGAGGGCGGTTGAGGAAGGGGATCGGTAAATGAGGTGCCGGATCCGGTGTGTTCTGGCACAAATTAAGCCCTGATGGCAGCATCCAGATACTATTGGGCCTACCTTTTGTTGTACTTTGTACAAAATGTGTTTTGAATGCAAATGAAAATTTATTTAAAGAAAAATATATAGTGTTGACTTGTGATGCATGTTATGGATGTTTATTAAAAAAAGTTATGTAATATCAATTAGGGCTGTGCAATATTATCGATACATCTAACTATCGCGATAATTTCTTTTACGATAGTGTATCAATAGTCCAACCTCAAGTATCGATTCAAGTTGTGCCAAACGACCTCCTCCTCGGCTCCTGTAAATGTCACTTACTCGCGATCAACAAAACGCCAAGTAGTACAGGATCAGAAGTAAGCAAGAGTGAGCATGGTGAAAGATATAAAGGTGCCTCCAGCTTTTAGAGCTGACGTGTGGCTGCACTTTGGTTTAACGCTATTAGGGTTGGGTCGATAGACGAGGCGGCATCACCGATCTTCCGCCCCGCCTCCGTTGCAAACACGCTCGTGAAAAACACACACTCAGGCCCGGTTTACACTGATACAGCTTAGTTTTAAAATAGCATTTTAGAACGAAAATGATCCACATCCAAACTGGCGTTTCACCAAGCATTTCTGAACAGCCCTCCGTCTGCTGAAAACACACATCACCTGACCACACACACACACACTGTCATGCGCTCGTCTGAGCTCCAGAAAAGTGTACGGACTCTATATTTTATACAGTCATTGGTACGGACAGTTTATCAAGGATGTAGCGCTGGATGGTTCCTCACTATAAGTTAGTTGTTAAACGTGATATTTAATTAATCTTGTCTCTATCTAACGACTCTTCAGTCTTTTGATTCTCTCAGGTAACGTGTCACAGCGTCAGTACACTGCTTCAGTCTTTCGCTTTCAAGCTTGTACTCAGTAATTTTAGTGAAAACCTCAGATACTGTTGGTTAGTTCCTGTTGGTTGTGCAGCTTTTATACCAAGCAAGTGTGTGGATGCCATAACGGCACGGTTCACTCTGCCTAGTCATGCCAGAGTCCCGCAGAAAAAAGTGATTGACAGGTGGTAATTTGTGTGTAACTTATCTTTATTTATTTATTTATTTATGATTTGGTAATGAGTAAAACAAAGGCCATACAGGCCAGGTAGTTGAAACGGTAGGCTACAAATAATTAATTAGTTATGAATTTATTAATTATTCATAAATAATTAGTTCACCTCCCCCTATGTCGACGATGCCATGGTCCATCGCCGTGTTTCATATTAGACATCGTACGATGCCAAATTGGTCAACATAGCCCAACCCTAAACGCTATACCAGGGAGTACTGAATTAGTCAAAAAATAATTGCTAATTTATTTTTTGCAATATACATAGTTCTCTGTTCAATCACACTGTGCAGTTTTAGTGAATTGGAATGGATGGAAAATAAACTGGAATTGGAATTTTTATTTGTCTGCCGACTTTATCAAGTTGTCAATATAATGTGACACACATACTAATACAAACTATTGCAATATATCACAATATTTATTGTATCGCGATATATTGTATCGTGACCCATGTATCGCGATGTGTATCGTATCGTGAGGCCCTTGCCAATACAAAGCCTTAATATCAATTGTTCCAGGCCTTTGACCTTAATAAAAAATTCAGATTTGGAGCTTTTTGAGAACCCCTGCATTATAGATATCCTTCAGACTAACATTGTTGATTTGCTGTTTATAACATGCAAAACTTATAATTGCTCATTATTGGGAAAATACAAAAAGCCCTCCTTTCAAATAATGGTTGCAAGAATTGCGCATTGTTTGGAATTAGAAAAATCAACGTATACGCAATCAATCAAAATAAGGAAGCTAATGCGAATCTTCTGTCCATATTACTTGTCTTATATCACCTGCTATTAATATACCATTGTTCTAATACATATATGTGTGTGTTAGGGCTGCACGATATTGGAAAAATATGAGATTGCAAAAATCCTAATATTCCTAAATGTATTGTTAAAAAATATTCAATAATTATCGATACTAAATGATATGAAACATGATATTGTGATATTTTTTTTGCAATATCGTCCAGCCCTAATAGTTTTATTGAACATTCAACTAAAAAGCTGAAATTAAAAGCATCCAAACTTTCTCTCTCCACACACACACACACACACACACACACACACACACACACACACAGAACTGCAGGATCCTCCAGACAGGAGTCAGGTTTCCCGTTTTTTCTCTCCGTCTCCACCTCCCTGTTTTTTTCTCTCTTTCCTCCAATGTGTCTGGCTCTGCTCTCTCGCTTTCCCCCTCCTCCACTTTCCAAACACACAGAAACAGCAGCGAGGCCTGTGATTTTCACGAGACCATCAACCCCGACCCATCCGATCATCTGCCGCTCTATAATTGACACCCCCCCCACCTCCAACACACATACGTTCGTGTCCGCAGATGTCGCTTACCTTCCAAGTAACAGCTGGAGGACGAAGAAAGACCTTTTTTAGATTTACAGCCCACCAATTTTAGACAAATCTCCAACATTTTCATTTGCTTCCCAACACGTCCGATTAAAAGAAACGTCTGATTTGATTTCCTCTTTTATGATCCAGGAACTTTTTCGTGAGCAGCTCAAGTCACGTACAGATCAAGTCAGATTCTCCAGATATTTTCGACACTGATATCCAAAGTGTCATCTTAAACTCGCGGTCCTCTGCTGAGCTTTTCCAAAGTTTGAGACTCCATTTTTTCCAGTTGTTTTCTCAGTCGTCGTTAGTTCAGTCGTCTCCATCCACCCTCCCACACACACACACACACACACTAAAAGTTCCCTAAAAAGCGCTCAGTGTTGTGTTTTTCATGGTGCTGTCGTGTGTGAGATGATCTTCAGGAAAAGCGGAGCTCGTGCTGATCTGTGCCAACAAAGAGGCCCTTTCAGGATGGGGCTCTGGAGCCGATGACATCATCGCCGAGGCTCCACCCACTCTCTGAAGCCTGACGCCGGTAACTGGAATCTGCCTTTGTCTTTCAGTTTCTCAAGCTCCTCCTCACTGTTTCTCTCACAGTTAAAACAAACAACAATCTTCACCTGCACTTGCGTTTAGGATCAGAATCAGATGTGTGTGCAAACACAAGGACTTTTTCCTGTGGTGTTTAGGAGCTCAGAGTACACACATACCAATAATAGTGCTGGATTTTTCATTGGTTTTAGTTTTTATTTGGTTTTGACTTTTTGTTTTCAAATTCAGTTCATTTTAATTAGTGTTTAGAGGCAGATTCACTACTTTCCATTAGTTTCTAGATTTTGAAATAGCTTTTTAGTTTTGTTGTTTTTGTGTAAATAAGGATATTTGTTAGGTGGACGATTCAAAATCATCAGAATAAATATTGCATAATAAAAATTCAACCAAGGATAGGCTACTTTTATTTATAACACAACACCACTACCCATCCTCAAACTCAAACACAGCAGCCCACAAGAAGCAGCCTTAAGCACAATATGTGTGCTGCTTCTGAGTTTAAATACACAGTAGTGGTGGGAAGTTCAGATCTTTAACGCGAAACGGATCTTTTATGACAATCCTCCCATGTTTGGACTCGACCTATGAAAAATATAGTCAACAATCATAATATCAATCAGTTAAAACATCACTATGATCTGAAAAGTTTCTTACAATAAAGTTCTGCATCACTTATTTAAACTCCATCACGATTTCCTGTTTTGAAATAAACTTACGCTTGGCCACAGGCTCTCATTTAAGCTCTCGGTTTACCCATGTTGTTCAAGTTTAGTTCAGTCACAGCAGGCTGCCACGAACTGTTTGTGTTCGGTTCACTGAATCACGCATACGATCTCAGTGTACTGTTCTAATAACTGAATAACTCAGTATTTATTGGTTCATTTCGAGTCAGAGTGGGGTGATCTGGCATGTAAAAAGTAAGCTGTTTGTGGATAAGTGCTTAACGGTACTGGAGACGTGAATCGTTTCAAATGATTCAGTTCGATTTTAAGAATCAGTTCAACGGTTCACTTAGAACAGAGGTGTCTGAACTCGGTCCTGGAGGGCCGGTGTCCTGCATATTTTAGTTCCAACCCCAATTAAACACACCTGAACCAGCTAATCAAGCTCTTTTCTAGGTATACTAGAAACTTCCAGGCCGGTGTGTTGAAGGAAGTTGGAGCTAATCTATGCAGGACACCGGCCCTCCAGGACCGAGTTTGCAGAAGATCCGGTTAAAAAGAATTAATAATTTGCGATTGTGATCACTAATACAGGTATAAAACACATTATTGTTCACAAATGTGTTAAATAATACTTTTAAGTGTCTGCTCGGGTTGTATTTAATGCTGTCACCGTGCTGCTGTCATGTTCAGCTATTGTTTTAGTCGCGGAAGCAACAGCGAGGATGACTGGAGGAGCACCGGCTTGATCAGGCCAATGGCAGCAGGATTACAGACTCTGAGGTGCTGTACGGGTCAAACACCAGCAGCGCGGAGTAAATAGATTCACTTCTTACAGTATGCATTAAACACATTTACAAAAACGAAGGACATTTTTGCAATAATTTTAGTTTCAGTTAGTTTTGCATGTACACATTACAGTTTCAGACAACCATCGTTTTTATTTTTACTTCAGTTAACAAAAATGATTTCAATTCTAGTTGTTGTTTTTCGTCCGTTTTAGTTAACTATAATAACCTTGACACGAACATGCATAAACATACTAACACAAGAAATAGGAAGACCTTTAAATGAGTGGAAAATAAAGTTAACAATAGGAATTATGGACAGACTTTCAAGGCGCAGCCTTTGGCTGGAGGGGGTCCGGTTCGTGGACCACAGGATTTCATCTCTGTTATTCGCAGAAGATGTTGTTCTGTTGGCTTCATCGAACATGGACCTTCAGCATGCACTGGAAGTCTGGGGTTCTCTTCTAAGACTGCTGCCCCCGCGACCCAGCCCCGGAAAAGCGGTAGAAAATGAATGAATGAACAGGAATTATGAAGTTATATACAGTTGAGGGTTAAAATATTAGCCCTATTGTGCTATTTTTCTTCTTCAAATATTTGGGCTAGAATAAAAGCCGTTTTTAAGAGTTTTAAACCCATTTTAAGGTCAATATTATCAGCCTCCTTCAGCAATATTAGTTTTGGATTGTCTTATATTTGTCTTATACAATGACTTGCCAAATTACTTTAACTTTACCCTAATTAAGCCATTATAAAATATATGTTTTATTCATTCATTTTCCTTTAACTTAGTCCCTTTATTCATCAAGAGATGTCGACCACAGCGGAATGAACCACCAACTATTCCAGCATATGTTTTACACAGCGGATGCCCTTCCAGCTGCAACCCAGTACTGGGAAACACCCATACACACAATCTTACACACACAGTCATACACTACGGCCAGTTAAGTTCATCAATTCCCCTATAGCGCATGTGTTTGGACTGTGGGGGAAACCGGAGCACCTGAAGGAAACCCACACCAACACGGGGAGAACATGCAAACACCAACTGACCCAGCCGGGACTCCAACCAGCGACCTTCTTGCTGTGAGGCCACAGTGCGAACCACCATGTGACTCAATTATATATTTAACATTTTTAAGCCGCAAATACTTAATTCTGCATTTGATGTAAACCCAGCATTAAAGGCTTTTATCGCCCCCTGTTAGTTCGGAGTGCCCTTAACAATCACCACAGTGTGAATTTTGTGCATTTTTTATAAAAGCGGGGTAAACTCAGTTTATGCAAACACCCCTGTACATGCAGACATGGTCTACGCCACATGATCTAAGGAATCTTTACAACACTGCAGGACCACACACACACCTTTTACACCAGAGGTTTGGTCCTTGATTAAGAGTGACGTCACCAACTCTAATAACTGCACCTGTAAAGGGTTTTATTAACACACATCCTATATAAAGCTGCGTTTGGACAGTACTGACTATGGAACACACCCCAGAAGTGAACGGGAAGTGTGTTTTGTGATCTGCTCAGACTAAAGCGAGGCCGCAGAGGCAGGTTCAGTGAAGAGGGGGAGGCGACAGATGCAGAAACATGAAGCACATTTCTCAGAGATGAGCTCATGCACAATCATTTATATAATCCACACGCTGACGTACACCGGCTCTCACTGTCATTAAACACTCTTTCCCAACTGTAGGCTGAGCGAGGAGTGTGTGTGTGTGTGTGTGTGTGTGTGTGTGTGTGTGTGTTCCTGCACTCGTTTCAACATGGAGAACTTCAGTAAATGAGGACGTCTGCAGGGGTTCAGCAGCAGTGGAAACATGATCCAGGTGTACAGGAGAACACACACACACACACACACTGCACTCTAAAAGCTCTACACACACACACTGACACAAACATGCACACTGACCCACACTCACTCATGCATGCATACACACTGACCCAGACTCACACACTGACCTACACTGCTACAAGCTCACAAACACACACACACACACACACACACACACACACACACACACTGACCCACACTCACTCATGCATGCATACACATTGACCCACACACTCTGACACACTGATGCACACACACTGACCTAGACTCTCACACACACAAAGACCTACACTGACACGCACGCACACACACACACAGTCTCTCAGACACAAACCCTCACACTCACATATAGACATACTGACACACAAAAACACACTGACCCACACACAGTTACGTGCCAACACATACACACACACACACACACACACACAGACAGACATGCCAACATACTGACACAGACACACACAGATCCCACACTAATGCATGTATACACACTGACCCAGACTCACACACTGACCCAGACAAAGTTAAATGCTCACACACACAAACAGACATACTGACACACATGCCTCACACTCATGCATACACACACACTGCCCTTACATGCTCACACAGGCACAAATACACACACAGACCCCACACTCACTCATGCATGCACACACAGACCCACACACACAGACATAGTAACACACTGATGCACACACTGACCTGGACACGCACACACACAAATGCCAACACTGACATACATATACACACACACACACACACACACACACACACACACACACACACACACATATACACACACAAAAGCACACTGACCCACACACACTGTTATGTGCTCACACATGCATTAACACACACACCAACATACTGATACAGAAACACACACACAGATCCCACACTTATGCATGCATACACACTGATGCGCACACAAACTGACCCAGACTTACTCACTGACCTACAGTTACATGATCACACACGCACAAACACACACACACTGACCCCCACACTCACTCATGCATGTATGCATAATGACCCACACACACTGTTACACACACAAACACACACACTGAACCCAGACTCTCTCACACACATGCAAAGACCCACACTGACAAATACACACACACACACGCAGTCTCCCAGACACAAACCATCACAATCACA
>CAIGQZ010000686.1:2588140-2603652 GCA_903798205.1 Danio tinwini | reverse complement strand
TAATGTGTGTGTGAGGGTCTTTGTGTCATTAATGTTGGTTTGCAGATATAAATGTGTGTGTGAGGGTCTTTGTGTCATTAATGTTGGTTTGCAGATATAAATGTGTGTGTGAGGGTCTTTGTGTCATTAATGTTGGTTTGCAGATATAAATGTGTGTGTGAGGGTCTTTGTGTCATTAATGTTGGTCTGCAGATATAAATGTGTGTGTGTGGGTCTTTGTGTCATTAATGTTGGTTTGACAGATATAAATGTGTGTGTGAGGGTTTTTGTGTCATTAATGTTGGTTTGCAGATATAAATGTGTGTGTGAGGGTCTTCGCGTCATTAATGTTGGTTTGACAGATATAAATGTGTGTGTGAGGGTCTTTGCGTCATTAATGTTGGTCTTCAGATCTCCATGTTTCCAGCTTTCCATTGTTGCAGATGTGAAATGTTGTTGTGCTGATTGTAAAAGGCCTCAGCCCTCCGTCAGTCTGTCATCACGGTGCTTCAATATTATTCTTCTATTATTATTCCCTCCTGGTGACACAGTGGCGCAGTAGGTAGTGCTGTCGCCTAACAGCAAGAAGATCGCTAGTTCGAGCCTCGGCTGGGTCAGTTGGCGTTTCTGTATGGAGTTTGCATGTTCTCCCTGCATTCGCGTGGGTTTCCTCCGGGTGCTTCAGTTTCCCCTAGAGTCCAAAGACATGCGGTACAGGTGAATTGGGTAGGCTAAATTGTCCATAGTGGATAAGTGTGTGTGGATGTTTCCCAGAGATGGGTTGCGGCTGAAAGGGCATCCGCTGCGTAAAACCATGCTGGATAAGTTGGCGGTTCATTTTGCTGTGGCGACCCCAAATTAATAAAGGGAGTAAGCCGAAAAGAAAATGAATGAATGAATGTATTATTCCCTCCAGAACTGTCTTGAGCATCTGTCTGCGCTCCCGTCTCATGCCTCCAAAAGCCACCGCATTCTTTGCGTTTGGTCTTGGTCTTCTGAGGCGCAGCTCATTTATTAGAGGAGAACAAACACCACAGTGGAGAATCCCAACAGTGCAGCAAACTACACTCCTCTCAGTGATATCAGAGCTGCGCATGGATGGATTTGCTCTTCAGTGTTTGAACTTTCAGCAGTGAATATTAAACCACACTGAACTAAATTGAACTTCAACTCTGAAAACTGGACTGACACAATTTCAATCTACTAAAACGTCTATGTGAAGCTGCTTTAACACAATCTACATTGTAAAAGCGCTAGAGAAATAAAAATTAATTGAATTGAATTTCATCATAGTTCATCATGGTGTCATGCACTTGTACAGCGAGCACATTCAGCCCAGCTCACAGCAGAAAGCATTTAGGTTTGTACTTGCAAATGGCAAAGTCAGTGCTAAGCAAGACAGGATACATTTGGTCCAGAACCAAGACACCAATAGAACTGAACTAAACATGAACACACTAAAGCACTCAATAATAATCGTGAGCAATATATCAGTATTGTATTAAATTTCTCAAAACTGATGATTGCCATTACATTTTAAAGCACCATAAATAATGTGGTGATGCGGTTATAAAATAATCAGGAGGAACAAACCACATCTAGTAGACTGAAAGGAGGGTCTGTCAAGAATTTTCTTGTGATACCAATGGCATATTAAAATACCAGGCGTAATTATTTTCCTGGCTGGCAGATAAAAGTAGAGCATGCACATGAACGAAAACTCATCGTTCATTCTGATAAGGAACGTTTTGTTTAAAGACTTGATTATCTAAAATGATAATTTCCTCTGGAAGTTCCCTAAAGCAGATGTGTGTCAAATTATTAAAAAATGGGAAAGAGTTCACTGAGGTCAGAGGGTTGAGAACACTTTCAGTAAGGAATACTATGTGCATTATTTTCTAATAATTCAACAGAACAGTGCGTTATTGTGCACAGCTGCTAAATCCACATTTGTCAGGTTTTTGTCCTCAAATTTGTACACAAACTTAATGATGTGGCTTGATTTGACCCAATCACATCTCACTGAATATAAATGTCTTGTGTACAGTATGTGAACTTAATATGACCTTTTTTTATTTGGTCTATAGTGATTTGTTAAAGTTAGGCGTTTGTTTAGCCAAGTAAATTGCAGTAAATTTAAATGATGCCAATATGTAATGGTAAAAAAGTGAATGTAATTCTATTTGCTTTATGAACTTCATGTCACACTTGTTTGTTAATTTTTGAAGGGGAGTGATCAAGATCTGTTTTGTAAATGAGGTCTTAAAGGCAGTATATTATTAATTATGAATGCCATAAACTTAAATGTATCATAAAAAATAAGTTATAAAAGTTTGAAAAGGCTGAATAATTAGACATCATTTTACATAGGCTTGCAGTGAGACTCTGGAGGCTTTAATATGAACTTTATTTCCTACATAACCATATTTCACATGGCTAAAATAATCAAACTATTTTCTGGCTATCAGCTCTGATCAGGGTACATATGAACTAGGTATCACTTTGTTTTGATGGTCCCTAGGTTACAATGCATATATATATGCCAACTAATTCTCATTAGATTATAAGTAGACTGTTAGGTTAAGGTTAGTGTAAGTTGACATGTACTTGCAAAGTTTCTTATAGTCAGTAATGACTGTTAAAGGCAGTATTAGCAGATATTAAGCAGACAGTCTACTAATACTCATATGAGAAGTAACTGGCATGTAGTTGCAATACACTGTTAGTCAACAAAAAGTGATAGGGACCATCAAAATGAAGTGTATCCATGATCTAAGCTAAAGGAGAATTGAAAAGTGTGAAAATGATTTATTGAAGACGTGGTCTATCACGCATCATGAGATTGATGCTCAGAGGCATTTAGGCCTTCAGCTGATGTGTGTGTGTGAGTGTGTGTCTGCTGTGACAGGGCTCGAAATTAGCTTTTTTTTTTTACTTGGGTGCACTGGTGCTGTAAACCTGTGTGCTTTTCATTGCCTCTTCAGACTCAGACTTCAGCCCTTTGCATTTCCTGTGGTCATAGAAGCACGTGGTCCCCTGACAGCAAAAAGCACTGAGTGATTCACCACTAATATGAACAAATATAAGATCTACACTGCAGGGTGGAGCGATTCAGCACATCAGTGAACACTTTTAGAAAAATCTAAACAGATCACTCTACAACCATTCTATGCACCCCCACACATGTATTATGAGTATTACATTTTGGTGTCCACCATATATATCCCACCAAAATAGTTGCAATTTCGAGCCCTGTGTTTGTGTGTCTGCTGTGTGTTTTATGTGTGTAACTCCTCTGCTGTGTCTCCCGCAGGTCCTCTAGACACAGATATGCAGCGTGAGGCGCGGAGCAGCTGTGCAGACTCTGAGCTGAGAAACACCTTCAGCCAGATGCATGCGAACGGGCAGCTGCTGACCTGCGATCAGTCCATACAGAAGCTGATGAGCGTGCTGCTGGAGGACAAATACAGCTCTGGTGAACACCTGGACTACTACGACCTGTAGAGCGCTGACACGTAAACACACACAAACACACAAAGAATAGGAGAATCTCACAGTTTACACACACACACACACACACAGAACAGGGGTCTCTCTCTCTCACACACATTCATACAGAGAAAATAAGACTCTCAAAACACACAGAGAGACAGAACAGGAGACTCTCACACACACAGATGGAACAGGAGTCAAATAATTGCTCATATATTTAAATAATTGCTAATATTTCGCTTGTTTTAAGTAAAAACTCACTTGATTTTGACTCATTATTTCTGAAAACAAGTCAATATTGTTTGCCTGTCTATAAAATGTTTCTTGGTTTAATAATTTGCAGATATTTGGACTAGAAACAAGACAAAAACTCAAAATAAGAAGCATTGTGTTTGCTTCATTTGCATATTATCAGTCAGTGTCGTGTGTGTTGCTGCAGATTTTTATTTCATTATGATGATGTATTTCCAACAGATTCTTAATATATAATGGGGGATGGGGTTTTTATTTAAAAGCCCCACCTTTCATCTTTCACTTGCAGCAAACTAACCGTTGAATGGGTGTGGCTTAGTATATTTCAGCCAATCGGAGAGGCACTGTTTCTCCAGAGCAAATTTTGATGAAATATGAACTAAATAAACTGCTTAACAGAGGAAAAACTTAAGAGTAATAAGTTTAATCTTAATAAGATAACATTTTCACCTAAAGACTAACTATGTGTGCTTGCAAATTAAACCCTGTACATTTCTTTAATATTTTCTTACTAACTGAAACTCGTGCTTGAGAATGACATTGTATGACCATATATAATATGATGATTATTAAACTATAAGCACTTATTATGAATATTGAATTATGTTTCATCATTAATATGTTTTGCAGAACCTGCTTTGTAGACACCATAATGTGTTTATGATTGAACCTATAATTATCAGTGCCTTGACATTAAAGTCAACTGCAGATGAATGAGAGTTTAATGTGGATTTCACCAGTCAGATGCTTCTGAAATTCTGGACCAAATAAATACTGTTTACTAATTATATATCTACTGCCTTTCGCTATAATTTAGTGACAAATGCTCTGATAAACTGTTTAAACATTACTTTTAATGATAGCTTTTTTAATTCCAGGTTTTTATTCAGTATTTTGTGTCTTCCAGCTAGATACACAGTTGAAGACAATTATTATTTTCATTTGTTTTTAAATATTTCCCAAGTGTTGATATTTTTTCAACACATTTTTCAACACATTTTACATTTGTTCTGTAGTCGTTAGAAAAAATAATTTCTTAAAAGGGCTGATAATATTCATTGCAGCAGCTTAAAAAAATATATTCATATATTTCTTTTATTCCAGCCAAACCAAAATACATAAGACTGGATACAGGAAATTCATCTCGAAAAACACACAGAAAAATCCTTGCTCTGTTAAGCGTCACTTGAAAAATATTTTAAAAATGATTACAATTTGACAGGAGCGAGAATACATTTGACTTCAACTAAATATATATTATTTTTAATAATAAAAAAATCTTTATAATATTTATAGTTTTAAAGATGACTTTTTATAATTAAAACATATATAATGTGTACTTTGATTCATTGAATATAATAATGCATAAATTGATAATAATTGTGAATGTTTGCTGTCAATAGTGTCCTGTTTGTCTCTTTAATGCACTTCTGTAACATCAGCTGAATAAAAGCATTCCTACGCTGTTTCTCTGTCATGTCTGTGCTGATTATGTCTAATTTCTCCTGCAGTAAGTAAATGATGAAACATACAGCAGATGTAAATAATGAAATAATAAAGATTATAATGGCCTTTTTAGGAACCATCTTTGGACAACAACTTGGAATTATTAAGTTACTGGTGGACTTTATTTGTATTCATTTGTATTTATTTATTGTTTGCAACAAACTATTTTGCCCCTTAGACAATTTTTTTTTTGCACCACAACAAACTATTTACCCCCCTAGAAAGTAAATTATGTTTGGGAATGGGGGTGGGTAACATTTTACAAAAGATTGTGTTAGATCAGAAGTTCCCAAACTTTTCAGCCTGTGACCCCCAAAATAACAATGCCAGTGACTCATGACCCCTAATAGGCTCTAAAGTGGTTATACACAGACAAACTTGTCATGCAACGGAGCAAACACACCAATAGGCCCAAGTCTATTTTTCCATTTAATTTTGGAGAACGCCATTCAGTGATCAACCTCCATGTTCAGTTATGGCCTGTATTTATTTTTGTCTATGCGAGTGCCGTAAAAGTTCGAAAAAATCAATCTGCTGCATCTAACTTTATTGCTGTCTATATAACGTGATCACCCCAGGGGCCGCAACACATGCAAGTTGTTTTTTAATGCAACTTTTAACTACTATTTTCATCTTCTGTGGGTTATGGATAAAATATGGTAATTCTTATACTTTAACGAAATTAATTAGATTTTTGCGACACCCTCCCCTTCTCCCCTTATTAACCTGTGAGGGGTCCCGACCCCTACTTTGGGAACCACTGTGTTAGATAATGCATTGACTAAACTGAATACTTAAACAATACATTTATTACAGTATTTATTCATGATAAAGGAAATACAGTAGTTCATCTTAACTTACAGTGCATTAACGTATGTTAACAAGCATGAATATGGATTTTAATAATGCATTAGTAAATGTTGAACTATGATTAATAAATGCTGTACAAGTATTATTCATTGTTAGTTCATGTTAGTAAATGCATTAACTACTGAAACCTTATTAAAGAGTGACCTTTTTTAACTATTGCACTGTTGAAAAATGAATAACATGGTTGTCTCTATAATAATAACATAGTCAAACACAAAGCCTAGTTTTCACCAATACTGGTCAACCATGAATATCTGTGGGAAGTCATGGGACTTGATATGTTGACATTCTGCGGTGTTGTGGAATTTACACAAAACATTTTTAGTCAGTCTGATGTTTGCGGTCAATTTGATGCAGTTTCATGGATAAAGAGCTTTCTATTTTCATGTCAGTTTTTCAGCTACGTTTACATTGATGCATTTTTCAGAAGCTTTTAGCTCAACACAAGACCTACATTTTCATCAGCTCAAGCGTGATAATTGTGCAGGGAATCAAACCCATGATCTACTTGTGCAGTCTTGTTGAGAAATGTCCTTCTGTAGTTAAGAAATAGAATGTATATAAACAAATGTGTTTACTCTTCTGAATCGATTTATTCAGAACTGTTGCATTTATCTACAGTATTTATTGAGGCAAGTGTAATATTAGTAACTGTAATCAACCCTTTGAGCAGTACGTTCTTGCATGTGGGATTAAACATGTACAGAATTTAAAAGCTTAATGCTGTACTATTAAACATTCAATGTAAAGCTGCTTCTTAAACCGTCAGGGAGATTGTTGAGGAATTCTAAACTCAATGAAAAGTCTTTTTTAACAGTAAAATAGTTTGGTCACTCAATTTCATTACATAATATATTTATTAACATGAACTTATTAAGAATAATTCTTATACAGCATTTATTAATCATACTTCACAGTTTACTAATGCATTATTACAGTTAACATGAACTAACAATGAACAACTTAACTGATGAACAAATACTGTAATAAATGTAATGTTCATTGTTTGTTCATGTTAGTAAATGCATTAACTGACAAAAAATAATAAAACCTTAAGTTAAGTGTTGCCATCAGTTTTAAAACAAGGCTGCATGAAACTAAATGTTATGATGTTTATTTTGCTCAAGCACATTGGTACACCGTCTTTCGGATGAGACGTTAAACCGAGGTCCTGACTCTCTGTGGTCGTTAAAAATCCCAGGATGTCCTTCGAAAAAGAGTAGGGGTTTAACCCCGGCATGGCCAAATCTGCCCACTGGCCTCTGTCCATCATGGCCTTCTAACCCTCCACATATCATCATTGGCTTTATCACTCTGTCTCCTCTCCACCAATCAGCTGCTGTGCAGTCTGGCGCCAAATGGCTGCCGTTGCATCATCCAGGTGGATGCTGCACACTGGTGGTGGATGAGGAGATTCCCCCCAATGTGTAAAGCATTTTGAGTGCCCAGAAAAGCGCTAAATAAATGTAAGGACTTTTGCTTCTTGTTCAAAATACCTTTTTAAAATGGGTTGTTTTGGGCACAACTTATTTGTTTTATATTAAATTTGCTGAAGTTTGTCTTTATCAATTTGTGCTGGGACTACATGAAGGAATTGTGCAAAACCCAGCATATTAACTCAGCAGTATACTTACAGTTCAGTCTATTTGAATAGTTTGCAACCGCTTTCCTCAAAAAAATAAGATTATTCATTGGATTTACTAAATATTTTTAAGGTAAGTCATTCATTCATTTTCCTTCAGCTTAGTCGCTTTATTCATCAAGGGTCGCCACAGTGGAATAGACCACCAACTCATTCATTTTCTTTTTGAATTAGTCCCTTTATTAATCAAGTGTCGCCACAGCAGAATGAACCGCCAGCATATGTTTTACGCAGCGGATGCCCTTCAAGCTCCAACCCAGTACTGGAAAACAGCCACACACGCTCATACACTACGGGCAATTTAGTTCATCAATTCACCTTTAGCGCATGTGTTTGGACTGTTGGGGAAACCGGAGCACCCGGAGGAAACCCACGCCAACACGGGGAGAACATGCAAACTCCACACAGAAACACACACTGACCCAGCTGGGACTTGAACCAGAGACCTTTTTGCTGTGAGGCCACAGTGCTAACCACTGAGCCACTGTGACGCCCTTAATTGCATCAACTATTTGCAAAAATTTATTGGGATGATTTTGTAGAGAAGTGCATACGCATAAAATATAAGAAACAGTCTACAAGCATAGATGAATTCAATACAAATTAAATAAACAGCGTTTAATGACATGCTGTATTCAGGTATACAGTGATTGAATAATCAAATGTAAAATAATACTGCATAGTCTTTGTTTTATAAGCATTTCAATAACATGTATAATTTTAATTGGTCAAAGTTACAAGTACCATTGAACTGAAGACCTCTGAAAATGCCTGCGAAATGGTCAATTATAATCCAGACTCAACATTGCATATACTCGTAATGTGACTATTGCGAATGATCACATTGCGATATCGATGCTGAAACTATATACTGTGCAGCCTTTATTGATACTCTAGATACGGACTAGTGTCTACTCGTTGCTTGAAGCGGTGCACTATGGATGTAATTTTATCATTATTATTGTCTTTTATATTTAATTGTTTATTTTATTGTACAGAGAACTCTGCTGTGATGTGAATTTCCCTTTGGGCTTAATAAAGTCTAAACAAACAAACAGAAAGATTTTTGTGAGTGTAAATCTGTCTGTGGTGTTGGTGATCTGAGTGATGAGCACACGCAGCTGACAGACAGAAATACTCCTCAAACTCTGCTCTATTTTTAGGCTCTGCATGAGAGTTTGAGCTCTGGATCTCTCAGTTCTGCTCCAGCTGCAGATCAAGCATGACCGTGGAGAAGACGGACCCCGTGGAGGTGTTCGGGGCCGGGCTGAAGGGCCGGGGTCTGCGGGGCACCAAAGACCTGTCGGCTGGAGAAGTGGTGTTTGCTGAGGCCAGTTTCGCCGCCGTTGTGTTCGACAGGTAAGAGTTTAGCTTCACTCAAAAATATGATTTTTGCTCATTGTTTAAAGTACTTAATTAAAATGAGCTGAAACTACGCAACTCTGGAGGTTTGCTTTGGGAAACTTGTTTTATGTTCAATCTGCTTAAATTAGTCGCGTTAACTTGATGAATTTGTGTTGGGACAACATGAATGAGTTGTGTGGTATTTTTTGCAGTCTTTAAATGCTAAATTCTAAACTAAGTGAGTTATTCCCTTAAATCATGCAGAATAGCCTGCCAGTGGGCTATAGCAAACCCAAGGGCACCACTTATTTTATCGCCTCGCAAAAGTGTATATATTTCTTTTTTGTCTACAGTTATTATTACCATTATTAATTTACTTACTAATATTATCAAATTTTTCACCATTAGATTTTTATTTGATTATTATATATACATATATATTCATTCATTTCGTTTTAGCTTAGTCCCTTTAATAATCAGGAGCCGCCACAGTGGAATGAACCTCCAACTATTCCAGCATATGTTTTACGCAGTGGATGCAACGTGTCACTGTTGCATCCACACACATGCATGTGTTCCATACACACTCATTCACACACACACTCATACACCACGGCCAATTTAGTCCATCAATTCCCCTATAGCGCATGTGTTTGGACTGTGGGAGAAACCGGAGAACATGCAAACTCCACACAGAAACGCCAACTGACCCAGCCAAAGCTCGAATCAGTGACCTGCTTCCTGTGAGGCGATCTCACTGCGCCACTGTGCTGCCACATAAATATATATATATAATTTTATTTGTATTTTTTTTTTTATTTTATTAAAGCAGGCCTACAAGTATACAAAACTAATTAATCACATAATATGAACGTCAAAGTTCAAACAGGCTGCCAAAATCAGCAAAACAAAAATCATTTGCAGTACTTCCTACATTAGTGCTTTATAATAAATACTCTGAATAGGGCTTTACCTCTATAAAGCTTCAGAACTTTAGCTGACCATAAATCACTAATGATATCTTTAAAGTCCATGCTTCTAACTTCCAAAATTTGTGGCTAGCATCTCTAATTATTATTATTTTATGCATCAGATAAATATAGTTTGATGAAAGCCAGCGCAGATATTTCATTGCTCCATATTAATAGACAAAGTAAACATTCATGAAGTTTCTGCTTTCTAACTGGTTCAGTTAGACTTACTGTTAACCATAACCGAGTGTGTTTACTTCGGATTGATACGATGGACATTTTGGTAAATCTTTACACATCAGGGTGTTCACGGGGTCTTAAAATACCAAATTACCTAGTAAACTACTTTTTTAAACATTAGTAATCAAATTACAGTTACTTTATTATGGATTACATGATTACATATTATTTAGACAATGGCAGTAAGTTATTCACAATTCACTAATTTTCCTCATTGTTCTCTAGAGGTGGTGTAAGCAAAATAATCTTATGTTAAAACAAATGTATTTCTCTTCCCCCATTGTCAGATTATTCTGCTTGTTTTAATGAGAAACTCTTCATTTTGACTCATTATTTCTGAAAACAACACTAGTTTGTTTACTTGTCTAGAAAATGCTTCTTGATGTAAGAATGTTTAGATATTTGGACTAGAAACTCAGTAAGAAATGCATTTCCCCAGTGTGGAATCGAATGATTTTGATGTGCTACTGTAGGTGCAGATTCAGTGACATCTTCAGTATCTTAATATAGACAGTTATGTAAGTCACATGAAGCATTACTGGTAAAGTGACACCAGAGGATCCTCCTGTTGATTTATAGGTCAAAAATGACCCAGGCAGCACTTTAACAGCAGAAAAAAACTACTAAACAAGCTTTTAGTATCTTGGTGACCCAAACATTAGAGAAAAATAAATATATTTCTGTTTTCATGAAGGCTGAACACATTTAGGGCATAACAGTTTTCCTTTGGGTCAATTTTGACCCACCAGATATAAAACCCTTTTTACACCACAAAAAACTACTGACACTAGCTATGTTTCCATTCCAAATGCGAATGAACTTTATCCGCGAAACTGGATAATCGCATAAAAGATGTGCGAATAAAGCAGCGTTCCAAATATCAACAGTAAAACCTGAATTTGCTGCAGTAGGAGAAGCTGTGTCCATCTTTTCTTCATCTAATAAAGGACTTGCACCTTAGAAGGCAATCCTGACACACAGTGAACGCGCAGTGGCGTTTGAAGGTGTCAGACGCTGAGCACAGACGCTCTTGATTCTGGAGGTCATTAATAATATAATAACACTGATCCTTAAAAGGCATTTTAGAATGAACAAAACAACATTTCAGATGGTTTATAATGGGCTCAGTCTGCTGGTTTGTCTATTTACACACATTTTTATCATCACATGATCTCTTATAACAAAATCACATGACCTCTTTTAATGCGCACACTGGAATTTGTGCGGTAAAAGTGTTTCCATCATAGTTTATGCGCATCTTTTCTAATCGAATAAAAAGTTTATCCTCAGTTATGCGCTTGTGTTTTTTATGCGCATTTTCAAAATTTATGCACATCATGACGTTTCAATCAACTGTTTTTTAATGTGCATCTCCAAAACACACATAAAAATAGGTGGATGGACACACTTAGGCATGGGCCGGTATAGGATTCTGACGGTATGATAACCGTTATTGGATAAAAATATCACGGTATTGTGATCACTGCTCTAAAATATATTCATTTTAAATGTCTGGGTAAAAAACAACACACCTTTTCCCTCTTTAAACACAGTATATTTTATTTTTTTGAAAGATTTATAATATTTTGGAGCAGTAAACATGTCAGGCTAAATAATTCAAATGAATCACTGACTTCTGCTGTCTTCATTAGTTTTAAAAACACTGATTTCTGTACAATTTAAAACAGCATCTTTGGAGATTTGTTTTTCTGCTGGAAATACTGTTGTCCAAAACAGCAAAACACAAAAAGTAAATAAAAAATCTTACACATACCTTAGGAACGGTTTTACAGAAGGTTTTGGTGGTTTAAAACCTTGACTTTTCCAAACCGCGGTATGCCTTGAAAACGGGTATCGTAACATGCCTACACACACTCCCAAACACACACACACTCCCATCAGCACACACACTCCCAAACACACAGACCCAATAATAATCATCTGCTTCATCTGGTATGAATTCTGTGCTGCTAAACACTCTCTCCACTTCTGCATCTGTGTTTATCATGATAAAGCACACTGTTTACTGTAGTGAGAGATGAGTGTTGTGCACTGCGCACTGATGAGGGAACACCCAAACATTCACTGAGATCAGTTTCTTCATGCTGAACAGATCTAAGGACTGAGAATAAATGAAGCCAGCTCAGTTTTGACCTGTAGGTGTAATTTAATTTTTATAATTAGGACATAGAGTAGAATCCCTGAAATATAAGAACTGGTTTGATGAACTCAGTCTCACAGAGCATGGCTGCATTATTCATCTGAGCAGGTTTGATTTGGTTTTTGATTCTTTATAACATTAAATAATCAGAGGCTTAACCAGAAGATGAACACACTCACTGCTCCACACAAGAGTCTGCACAACTGCACACATTACACACTCTAAACCCTGTCAAATCATTGTGTGTGTGTGTGTGTTTTTGTTTGTGTGCACTTTTGTGTGTGCGTTTATGTGTGTTTGTGTGCGTCTGTGTGTTTGTGCATGCGTTTGTGTGTGTTTTTGTCTGTGTATTTGTGTGTGTCTGTTTTTGTTTGTGTGTGTGTGTGTGTGTATTTGTTTTTGTGTGTGCTTCTGTGTTTTTGTGTGCGTGCATGTATTTGTGTGCGTTTTTTGTTTGTGTGCATTTGTGTGTGTGTGTGTGTGTGTGTGTGTGTGTGTGTGTGTGTTTGTTTTTGTGTGTGTCTGTTTATGCATGTGCGTGCATTTGTGTGTGCGTCTCTGTTTTTGTGTGTGTGCATGTTTGTGTGTGTTTGCATTTTTCTGTGTGTTTTTTGTGTGTGCATGTGTGTTTTTTTGTTTGTGCATGTGTGTTTGTTTTTGTGTGTGTGTGTTTGAATGCGCGTGCATGCATTTGTGTGTGTTTGTTTGTGTGTGCATGTGTGTTTGTATGTTTTTGTTTGTGTGTGTGTGTGTTTGTGTATTTGTTTTTGTGTGTGCGCGTGTGTGTATTCATGTGTGTGTCTGTGTTTTTGTGTGCGTGTGTGTTTGTGTATGTATTTGTGTGTGTGTGTGCATTTTTGTGTGTGTTGTCATGTGTGTGTTTGTGTGTGTATGTTTGTGTGTGCACGTGCGTGTATTTGTGTGTGCATTTGTGTGTTTTTGTGTGTGCATGTGTGTGTTTGTTTTTATGTTTGTGTGTGCATGCATTCGTGTTTGCATCTGTGTTTTTTTTGCGTGCGTGTGTGTTTGTGTGTGTGTGTGTGTGCATGCATTCGTGTGTGTGTCTGTGTTTTTGTGCGCATGCGTGTTTTTATGTGTGTGTGCGTGTGTGTGTGTGTGTCAGTCTCTCTCTACAGGTGTGTCACAGCTGTTTCCGCCGCCAGGTAAACCCTCACCGCTGCGCTCAGTGTAAGTTTGCGCATTACTGCGACCGCACATGTCAGCGTGCCGCCTGGGACGAACACAAGAAGGAATGTTCAGCCATCAGAAACATTGGAAAGGCCCCAAACGAGAATGTGCGGTGAGTCCTGAGATCCTGATGCCTTTGGACTGACTGAATGATGCTTTAAAACAAAGAGAATTCAATGAAATCCTTGTCATTAGCGCCCCCGCTGGTCAGATGCATCATCAGCTACTTCTTACTTATAATACAGAGCTGCTGAATGCTTGACTCTGATTGGCTGAATATCATTCTAAGGTGTTTGTTTGGTTGTTTTCAGATAAATGCACAGCTATAGTAGTTCCGGCAGGTTTGGAGGGCATTACAGCTCCATAATATTGTTCTGTAGTTTAACATTTATAGTGCCTGTATTATTAGTTAGCTCCGTCATATTTTTAAGTTTACATTTTCATTTTAGCCTCTTTATGTGGCAAAAATGTAGGCTACTCCAGAGGAGAAGCACACACTTAAAAAGTAATTTAAGTTTACTTATTTGATTTATGCAAACTCGCTGCCTAATTCAATTAAGTAAACGTAACTTTATGGCTTTAATACTATTTACTAATGTAGTAAAAGTAACTTTTGTTCACAGTGCCGGCCCGCTCAACAGGCAATATATTATTACAGTAAAGACAAAACAATCTCATTTATATCGCAATTGCACTAGTATAGGCCGTTATCCATCAAGTGACAGTATTTACCTTTTAAATATCAGATTCATTTACAACATTTAATTAAAACATTTTATTTCAGTTTTTTTTTTGTAGCTCAGCAATAAAGCAAACAAAAAAGGTTACGTCTAATTAGAAATGATGGTGTCTGTGTTGCAAGCACTTGCCCCAACCCTCTCCATTATACTCACTCTCCTCTCAGATGGGATGGTGGGCCAAATCAAAGGTTGCAATAGGCCCTTCTTTGGGCATCTCTGCTTTAGGCGAACTTGATGAACTTCAGTACAGTTTACTAAAGTTCTTTAGTTTATCTTCTTAATCTACATTAAAGTTCACTTAACAAATTTAAATCAAGTAGAGTCTACAAATTTTTCAGAATTTGTAAAGTTTACAAGCATTTTTGGTTGAGTGACTTTTTACAGTGCAGTAATGGCCTCTGGGATTGGGAATTATTAGACAATAATGCACATAATAATCCTTACATAGTGTTGTGACTTCAGCAATTCGTCTCATTATTTCCTCTTTTTGTTGTTGACATTTTTAAATAATTCGACACACCTCTGCTTTAGGGAACCAAAGAAAATTATAATTTCAGATAATGTTCCTTACCAGATTGAACAGTGAGTTTTGGTTCATGCTTTACTTTTATCTGCCAGCCAGCAAAAGTAATTACACCTGGTATTTTAATGTGTCATTGGTATCACAAGAAGATCCATGACAAGCCCTCCTTTCAGGCCGCTAGATGTTGTCTGTTCCTCCTGATTATTTTATGACCGCATCACCACATTATTTACATGGTGCTTTAAAATGTAATGGCAATCATCAGTTTTGAGAAATATTTCTACGGCCACTCCACTTTAACACATCATCACATTATTCTGTAATAATACTGTCACAAATTGGGTCAAGTCACGGTGGTGAAGGATTCAGTGCAGCTTTACTGAACACATTCTAGCAGTTCACGAGCAATGCACAGTTCACAAGAAAAAAAAGCAAAACTCAGAAAATACATAGACAAGAAACAAAGTGGTGAAGGAGAAATCATGGTTTGGGGTTCATTCAGTATGGGGGCGTGCGAGAGATCTGCAGAGTGGATGATCAACATCAACAGCCTGAGATATCAAGACATTTGTGCTGCCCATTACATTACAAACCACAGGAGAGG
>CAIGQZ010000686.1:2532973-2543901 GCA_903798205.1 Danio tinwini | reverse complement strand
TGTGTGTGTGTGTGTGTGTGTGTGTGTGTGTGTGTGTGTGTGTGTGTGTGTGTGGATCTCCACCCTTCTGTCCTGTTTTATCTGCTTCAGGTTTCAGCTCCACCTGTCCGGTGAGTGCGACTCTGTTCAACTCCTCCTCAGTGCCCTCACTAGTGCGCAAGACTTATAGAGCGTGCAGTGTATGGGGTAACATTAGTGACACAATTCTGTGAACAAGAGCTCATGTTTTAAGCTTGCAAAATGCAAGCATTAGCAGTTCTGTGTGCAAAAGATCATGTTTGTGAGCACATAAAATGGTTAAAAAAGGTTTAAAAAAAATCTGTGTGCAAAAGATCATGTTTTAAGTGTGCAAAAAGGGTTATTGCACGCGTGTTAAAAATTCTGCACACAAAAGATCATGTTTTAAGTGTGCAAAATGTCTTGTTACATGCGTGTTAACAATTATGTGTGCAAAGAATTGTGTTTTGAGTGCTCAAAATGGCTTGTTGCATGAGTAATAGCAATTCTTAATGCAAAGGATCATGTTTTGAGTGTGTAAAATGGCTTTGTGAGCGCATTAAAAATTCTGTATACAAAAGATCATGTTTTAAGCACACAAACCGCTTGTTGGATGAACGAATGTTAACAATTCTGCGCACAAACAATTATGTTTTGAGTACACACAAAATGGCTTGTTGCTCAAAACATGATCTTTAGTGCGCAGAATTGTTAAGGTTCATCCAACAAGCCATTCTGTGTGCTCAAAACATGATCTTCAGCGCACAGAATTATGTCGTAAATGTAACCCCATACTCTCGCGCTGTCCGTGCAGTGCGCGCGCAAGCATTGAGAGCGCGTCCCTGAGCTGCTGAGGTGATCCATCATGGCGGCGGCGGCGGAGTTTCGCTCTCCGGCGCTTTAACAGTCATATTAATCCAAATATTAACCATAATATCAATCTACAGACACTTCTTAAGCCGTCCGCTTTTAGTGTCGTTATTCTCGACAGGATATTCTGTTATATATTTACGCGAGTGTCGTCGCGAGTCTTGATGGATGTAAGGTTACAGTAGCACCGCCTTATTTATTTCCCTCATTCATAGCATTATTTGTCATCAGTTTGACGCTTCTGAGGTGAAAATGAGCTGCAGGTAAGCATGTTGTTCCCCGGTTATATTCTCCGTTTTCTGCTGTTTCTGGGCTGTTGTTGTCTGATCTCTGACAGTCAGCTGATACTCGCTCATTATGCAGACTTAAAGGAAACGCGTCCACATTATTATTGAAGTGTGTGTACATAAATATCACATTATAGCATCACATTTCCTTTAAAATACCCACACTGCTTTTCATTTAGAATATTTATAGTGTTGTTATTATTGTTATTTATTATGGTTAATAATAGTCGAAAGCATACATTTATATTTTAAATGTAATAAATATAATATCGTGTTTATTATAAGGCTAAATGACTGAGATATATAGAGATGTTGAGAGTTGGTGGTGATCCTGCAGGCTTTGTCTTGCTGTTTTTGTTCTTTTGTTGTTTTTGAGCTTTAGTCTGACCTCAATATCACTTACAGACGCTGCTCATATTATCACACACACAAAAACAGCCACTGTTACCAGATATTCAGCACTCAATATAGATACCAGATATTCATATTAACTCAAAACTAATATAATATAATATAATATAATATAATATAATATACTTTGGGGCGACGCAGTAGCGCAGAAGGTAGTGCTGTCGCCTCACAGCAAGAAGGTCAGTGTGTGTTTCTGTGTGGAGTTTGCATGTTCTCCCTGCGTTCGCGTGGGTTTCGTCCGGGTGCTCTGGTTTCCCCCACAGTCCAAACACATGTGGTACAGGTGAATTGGGTAGGCTAAATTGTCCATAGTATATGAGTGTGAATGAGTGTATATAGATGTTTCCCAGAGATGGGTTGCAGCTGGAAGGGCATCTGCTGCATAAAACATATGCTGGATAAGTTGACGGTTCATTCCGCTGTGGCGACCCCGGACTAATAAAGGGACTAAGCCGAAAAGAAAATGAATAAATGAATAATATAATATAATAATGTATACGGAGCGACACAGTGGCTCAGTGGTCAGCACTGTGGCCTCACAGCAAGAAGATCTCTGGTTCGAGTCTCGGCAGGGTCTCCCCGTGTTGGCGTGGGTTTCCTCTGGGTGCTCCGGTTTCCCCCACAGTCCAAACACATGTGCTATAGGGGAATTGATCAAGTAAACTGGCCATAGTGTATGAGTGTGTGTGAATGTGTGTATGGGTGTTTCCCAGTACTGGGTTCCAGCTGGAAGGGCATCTGCTGTGTTAAACATATGCTGGAATAGATGGCGATTCATTCCGCTGTGGTGACTTTTTTTTAATAAAAGGACTAAGCTGAAAAAAGGAATAAATGAATAATATTATGTGCTCATTCATTCATTTTCTTTTCGGTTTAGTCCCTTTATTAATCCGGGGTCGCCACAGCAGAATGAACCGCCAATATATCCAGCACATGTTTCATGCAGCAGATTCCGTTTCAGCTGCAACCCATCTCTGGGAAAATATTCTATATACATATATATATATATAACAAAAATATATGTAAATTTTTATATTTATATATTAAAATAGATTTTTTGTAAAGGCTTATATTTTACAGTTCAGTAAAAATGCTCAGAAGTGTCTCTGTCAATGTTTTCAAACTGTTACATTTGATTTACCAAAGTCACACAAGTTGCAATTTCACATCAGTCACATCTATAACAAAGTCAATATATATATATATATATATATCCATAATAAATGCAAAAATATCAAATAAAATTAAGTCAATCATGTTTGTTCTATATAGAGCCGACTCTTCTCCTTTTGATTAGCATTATTTCTTTTAGGCTGTGCAGTTTAGTTCACAGAATTTCTACAAAGTATGCTGTGTACACGCACATATGAGGGAAATAAACATGTGTTATGAATGTGACGAAAGACTTTAGTGAGTTGCTTACTTTGGTCACATTCATGACGCATGTTTATTTCCCTCATATAAAATATAAAACATGTTTACAGATTGATATTTTCTGCTCCCATAACTCTGTGGTTAGTAGTTTTGGAAAATATAAACTGATGTTTCAATATAATGTTAGCGTATACTTTCTCTGTGAATTAATGTTTTAAGTTTTTACTCTAATTTCACATCCGTAACGCTGGAATTGCTCATTTATAACACACACATCTACAGATGAAGGCTGAATTATTTGCCTTCCTGTGCTAATTTTTTTTATTGATTATTTTTCAAACATTATATTAAAGCTAATGTTTTAAAAAGTGTTGAAATTTTTTAATTCATATTAAACAGCACTTACAAATTTAGCAATTTTGGATGCACAGAAAGCATAGTGGACTTATTTGGATTTTGGATTTTCTTTTATTATTGTCATCAAATGATTCTCGTTCTAAAGATATTTTTGACAGAAACTTTTTTATTATATTGCTTATTTTCTGTAAAATTATAGTAAAAAATTATAATATTTATAGTTGTTTTGGGCTTAAATATGTTTATAATATTTTTCAATTATGCGCATTTATCAGAGTAGCATTTAAAACGTCCATTAATTCAGGCTGAAATGACAGCTATATTGGAGAGAAAAAACATATATGTAAATGTAAACATACATTCCAACAAAAAAGATAAACGATATTAATGATAATAATATTCATTCATTTTTTTATTTTCTTAGTCCCTTTATTCATCAGGAGTCGCCACAGCAGAATGAACCGCCAACTTATCCAGCATATGTTTTACACAGCGGATGCCCTTCCAGCTGCAACCCAGTACTGGGAAACATCCATACACACTCATTCTCACACACTCTCATACACTTTGGCCAATTTAGTTCATCAGTTCCCCTATAGCACATGTGTTTGGACTGTGGAGGAAACCCACACCAACATGGGGAGAACATGCAAACTCCACACAGAAACACCAACTGACCCAGCTGGGACTCGAACCAGCCACCTTCTTGCTGTGAGGCGATCGTGCTGACCACTGCGCCACTGTTGGAATAAATAAAATGTTTTAAAGTAAAACAGTGCACACATGGTAATGCTGATCTGGTTAGTTTTTAAGGTGTGTCAAAGTTAAACAAATAAATTCTGTCTTGTTTAAACATCTCAGGTAATGCTAGCTAGTGTAAACAGTCCTGATGGTCACTTATGCTCTCCTGAATGCTCCACTGTGGTGTTTCAGCACGACGTTTGAGTGTGTTTTCAGTATTAATCGACTGCGTGTGTCTTCAGACTCATCTTACTGACCTGAGAGCGCTCGCGTTGTGTAAGTGCAGGTTATGATGGTATAGCGACTAGCTATGCTTCCATCTAAGGGTTAGCACATTTGCCTCACAGCAAGAAGGTTCGAGTCTCGGTTGGGTCAGTGTGTGTTTCTGTGTGGAGTTTGCATGTTCTCCCAGTGTTGGCGTGGGTTTCCTCCGGGTGCTCCGGTTTCCCCCACAGTCCAAACACATGCGCTATAGGGGAATTGATCAACTAAACCGGCCGTAGTGAATGAGTGTGCATGGGTGTTTCCCAGTACTGGGTTGCAGCTGGAAGGGCATCTTCTGTGTAAAACATATGCTGGAAAAGTTCATTCATGCCCTGATGAATGAAGGGACAAGCGACCTTCTTGCCACTGTAGCGGCCTGCATTATTAAAGTTTTGTGCATAAATGTAATGCGCATCTTTGGATTGAAACACACAGGGGAAACTGGAGGGTCTTGGTTTGTGCATTATAGTGTGCTCTACACAATGCATGGCAGCTTGTGTTTGCAGTGTATTCGTGTGGGTGTTGCTGGAGGATATGAGCTGGATTCCTGACATGTGTAGAATTACTGAGAGTTTCAGCTGCTGTTCTTTACTGCTCTTAAAATCTATTCACTCACTCTCAAGTGCTTATAAACTGAGTTTCTTTCTTCTGTTGAACCCAAAACAAGATATACTGAAGATTACTGGGCATACACATCAATATTAAGAACAAAAAATTCCTGCTTAAGTCTGTTTTTTTCCAGCATTCTTCAGTATATCTAAAAGAAGGAACTCAAACATGTTGGAACAAGAGTAAATGATGACAGAATCTAAATTTTTAGGTGAACTGAGCCTTTTAAGAATGAATAAAGTTAGAGCTGCACAGTTAATGAGAATAAAATGCAATATGGCATTACAATGCACTTCTATAACCACCATAGTAGGGCCGCATACTGTATTGTTCAGGTGGAGTTCACATTCATGTATCATGTAAAATAAGAACTACTGTATAGTCATCGCAATACTCAACAACAACATTGCATTTTTGTCCAGTATCATGCAGACGCACACCGTAGATGCATTCATATTGGTTCTCCTATGTGTGTTGTGTTTAGTGTTTACAAGCATAATATAACCCCCCCCCCGGTTGTTGGCTTTGGTCTCTGCAGGTAGTATTGATGAGCGGTGTTCCTCAGGGCTCGGTCAGCGGCCCGTCTGCATTCAGCATGTCCTCCAAAGCCTCGGCTCTGGATAATCTCTCCATATCATCATTGCTGTCTGGAGATCTGGAAGAGGATGGAGAGCCACTGGACGATGATCTGGCCGATCTGGAGGTCAATCCATACGACGGGCTGCCGTTTTCGTCCCGATACTACAGCCTGCTGGAGCAGAGAAAGCAGCTGCCGGTGTGGAGTCTGAAGCTCAGTCTGCTGGAGCACATGGAGAAGCACAGCATGATCATCCTGAGCTCAGACGGAGGAACGGGGAAAAGCACGCAGGTTTATTTACATCACAAACTCTCATATTAGACATAGGCTGGTATAGTAGTCTAATAACCTTGGATAAAAATATCAGTTTTAATTGAGTTACAAAATAAGTAATGGAATGAAATGCATCATTATTAAGTGTATATATTGTTTTAATCAGTAGTGGAATGCATTTTAAAAGTAACCCCCCTGCCCTGACAAAAGTTTATTAGAGAGTGTTTTACTTCAAAGCAGCATTACTACAGCTATAATACTTTAATTGCATTGCTGAGTAGGACACGCCTGTACAGACGATCAATTAATGCATTGCAATTACTCTTTGAAAAGAGCAAAATGAGCACTTCTGTGTCATTGTGGATCACCACTGAAAATCAACTTATCCTTCAGTCTCTAAAATCTAAGATAATTGATGTAATTAAGTGATAAAACACTTGAGTCCTGAAGTCACGGCTGAATGCTTCTGTCATGCACAAATGCACAGTTTAGTGACTTTTGTTATTGGTTTTGTTACACAGTTACTGCATAATAAAACATGAACAATGCAGAAAACAGGATTTATGCATGTGAAAAGCTTCTTTCAGAAACAATAAAACATTTTACAGGCCTCAAAGTTCATAAATCCCAAGGTTCATTTAGCAAATGAACACTTAAGACTAAAACTATTGTCCAAAAAACATGTTTATGAGCTGAAATGAGATGTAAACAAAACATAATAATTGGAAAACTAAAACTAACAGCTGAAATAAAGTGATAATTAGCTAAAATAGATCGTTTCTGGAATTGATAAACATTTGGTATTCATTCTGTAGTGTAAAATCTGACCTGCGGCTGTTTGGAGAAACACCAGTAGGTGGCACCAAACAAATTAGTCAAGAGCAGGATTCATTCATTCATTTTCCTTCGGCCTTTATTCATCAGGGGTCGCCAAAGCGGAATGAACCGGCAACTATTCCGCCATATGTTTTACACTGCGGATGCCCTTCCAGCTGCAACCCAGTACTGGAAACGCCCATACACACACATTCACACACACACACGCACGCATACACTACGGCCAATTTAGTTCATCATAGCGCATCTGTTTGGACTATGGAGGAAACCGGAGCACCCGGAGGAAACCCACGCCAACACGGGGAGAACATGCAAACTCTATACAGAAACACCAACTGACCCCGCCGGGACTCCAACTATCGACCTTGTTGCTGTGAGCCCACAGTGCTAACCACTGAGCCATCGTGCAACCCTAAAAAAGCAACAGCCTAACTGAAATAATATAATAATTTGCTAAAATAAATAAACATTCTCAGAGTTAATAAGTATTAAGCAGTCATTGTTTGGCGTAAAATATGACCTGCGGCAGTTTAGAGAAACACCAGTAGGTGGTGCCAAACACATCAGTTGAGAGCTGGAATCAGGGCTCAGGGCCCTAGGAAATCTGTAGTATAAATTATACCTATAAACTATATATAACATCATTTTCTACCATATTTTGTGTGGTGAGAGTTAAATACAATTTTAACGTAATTAAATATTATATAGTATACTATTAAATACAATATTATTATAATAATGCAATGTTATGTAATCATATTACAAAATAAAATATCCATCATGGAGCAGTCAAATTGATCAAATATTACTATAATATTTACAATAAAAAAGAGTGATATAACAAACAGCAATATAAATAAAAATGCAATAAAAGTAGAAAGGCTGCATTTCAGGACTTGGGCCCCATTGCTGGAATTGCTTAGAGCCCCAAAAACACTAAATCCGACTCTGGCTGGAATATATATATGCAATAAAACATCTTTTCTATGTAAAACATCTTTATTCAATCGTCAGAAAATGGATATTTGTCTTCATTTTTCATTAGATTTCTTATTTGTCTAAGTTGTACTTGTCAGCTTGTTTATTTATATATAATACATTTGTAGTAAACCTAAAAATTGTCTCAAAATACAAACTAATTTAAAATGCAAAACTATAATAACCTTGATATGTGCACAACTGGTGGCACTTCTAAAACAACACTACTTAATTATTTATGAGGCAGGTTTAAACTACAGATTACAGCGCGTCGTTCAGACATGACCCGATGGTGCTGATTTATCGAGTTCGATTTGTGACAATGCTTTGAGCAAAAGACACGTTTGGAGCATGCAAAATGGCCATGCTTTAACAATTCTGCATGCATAATATCATGTGGTGTGTGTATGTGTGTGTGCAGGTTCCGCAGTGGTGTGTGGAGTACGCTCAGTCTCATGAGTTCTCTCAGGGTGTGGTGTGTGTTACTCAGCCGTACGCCGCTGCTGCCTGCAGTCTGGCTCTCCGTGCGGCTGATGAGATGGATCTGAGTCTGGGGTTAGAGGTGGGCTATAGGGTCCCACATGAGGACGGATGCACCCCGGATACCATACTGCGGTAACACACACACACACACACACACTAGCGATGATAATATCATAATTGTTGTTTTTAAAATTGGCCATCAGTTATTAAAAAGATATATGGTTTTGTTTGTCCATTTCCCGCTAATATTAGAGTGCTGTTGTTCAGCAGTGAACTAATGACCTTCACAGCCAATCACAGTCATTTCAGTTGAGCTGGTGAACACAGTGGCCAATCAGTGCTGAATTGTTAGCTCATGTTAATGGACATTTCTGAACTGTATGAATGACTTTAAAGGTTATTGCACACTGAATGTGAAATTTTAATTATAGCAATAATAAAATTAATTAATTGGTGCGAAAAGGTTTGTGTGCGTAATTAATTTTTTTGATTTTAATACAAAAAAAATTGCATACAAAAATGTTGAACTTATTATGCGAAGTCATGAAGTGTGTGTGTGTGTGTGTGTGTGTGTGTGTACGCAGGTTTGTGACAGATGCTCTGCTGCTGCAGGAAATGATGTCAGATCCTCTGCTGCGTCAGTATGGTGTGCTGGTCATCGATGAGGCTCAGGAGCGAACCGTAGCTACAGACGTTCTGCTGGGTTTACTGCGCGACGTTTGCCGACAGCGGGCCGACCTCAGGGTGCTGGTGCTCACTGCACCCGCCGCCGCGCCAAGGTTGGTATAAAGTTTTGCATTTTTAAATTAGCTTTGATTCTGATATTGTTTTGAATAAATTTGTTGTACATTTCAGGTTAACTTGAGTTTGTTTTGTTAGGAAGGTTATTATAGTTAGAAAATGTTATCATAGGTAATTATAGAAGCTCCTCCCCTTTAAAACAGCTCTGCCAGTGAGAGTGGATGAGCTCAAGCGCCTCAATGAACAGCCAATGAGTAGAAGGGGCGGGGCATGTCAGACACTTGAGAGCATTTGATTGGTCAGAAGATTTGATGAGATACTAAAGTAAAAGGTGACGGAAAAAAAAAACACTGATTCTTTTAGGCGGAAGAGACAAACTGGATGTTTATATCAGGTTTATTTCTTCTAAATGTGAATTTTGTTTTGAAGACGCTAGATTATAGATATCATTAAGACTAACATATTGATACTAGCATCTAAAAATCTTTATTTTAATTTCATGGGACTTTTAACATGGAACACAGTTTGTTAGGACACAGGACACTAAAATCCCCTTCTTTTGCTCTCAGCTTCTCCAGCTTCCTGGGAGAGACGGTTCCTCATCTTCAGCTCCCTTGCGCCCCTCAGACCCACACAGAGGTGCTGTACCGGGAGCCGGCGGCAGGACGAGACCTGCTGACCGCTGCCATACACACCATACTGGACCTGCACCGCCGCGGGGAGCACGGAGACATGCTAGTGTTCTTGCCCGGACCACAGGTCAGTGTGTGTGTACTGAGCATCTGATCCTACATCCAGCCCTCTTCACACCTGCTACTAAAGCTTTTATCAACTGCTTAAGCCCCGGTCAGATCACACGATTTTTATTGTCGGTTACGAAAGTCACTATGTCCGATTATATTATTTTGTCTTGATAAAATCTTGACTTATAGTGGGTAACAAATGTGCCAGACTACACGTTTCTTCAAGAGTTATTTTCCAAAGCAGTCACAAGTGTTGTTATAACGATATTGATCTCATCTCAATTAAATCTTATTTCAATGTCAGTAAACACTGATGCTTGCAGACAACTAATAACTACATTATTTAAGGGCATTCCTTACGACATGGATAGGATCAAACTTATGATTCCTTTTTAATATTAAGATATTTTCTTTGAAATCTAAATGCATATTCTCCTGCCAGGGTTGCATATTAAACACTCCCTCGCCTGAACGTTCATATAATCTTTAAAATAAAGATATATAAAAAAATAGCTTATATATATATACATATACATATATATATGACAGAGGTTTGTGATGCAACAAAGACAGTGAAGTATTAATTAATCCTTATTTTTCACGGAGCAAAACAAATCATGGACACGTACAGTTGAGTAGCAGAAAGGCACAAACAAAAATATCATTCGTATATTTCTCTTGGAAAAAAAAATATTTTTGAAACTAATTTTGTTTGGTATAATTTTGATCTTAATTTTAATGCATCTTTTGTTGGTTGGTTACATATCATGGGATGGGCAAGAAGGTTGCTGGTTTGAGTCCCAGAGGTGTTTCTGTGAGGAGTTTCGCCCGTGTTGCTGTGGGTTTCCTCCGGGTGCTCCGGTTTCCCCCACAGTCCAAACACATGCGCTATTGGGGAATTGATCAACTAAATTAGCCGTAGTGTATGAGTGTGTGTGTGTATGGGTGTTTCCCAGTACTGGAAAACATGTATGGGACTAAAAGCCCCACTCTAAAGGACTGATAGCTCCACCCTAAAGGACTGATAGCTCCACCCTAAAGGACTGATAGCCCCGCCCTAAAGAACTGATAGCCCCGCCCTAAAGGACTGATAGCCCCGCCCTAAAGGACTGATATCTCCACCCTAAAGGACTGATAGCTCCACCCTAAAGGACTGATAGCTCCACCCTAAAGGACTAATAGCTCCACCCTAAAGGACTGATATCTCCACCCTAAAGGACTGATAGTCCTGCCCTAAAGGACTGATAGCTCCACCCTAAAGGACTGATAGCCCTGCCCTAAAGGACTGATAGCCCCGCCCTAAAGGACTGATATCTCCACAATAAAGGACTGATAGCTTCGCCCTAAAGGACTGATAGCTCCACCCTAAACGTCAGATAGCCCCGC
>CAIGQZ010000686.1:2511565-2528718 GCA_903798205.1 Danio tinwini | reverse complement strand
ACACACACACACACACACACACACACACACACACACACACACACACATACACACACACACACATTGGTTTTGGTGATTTATAAGGATCTCAATATGTGTAATGTGTTTTATATAGTAAATACTACTTAGTAGGTTACTGGGTTAATTAGGCAGGTCATTGGACAACAGTGGTTTGTTCTGTAAATATTTTCATCGCATCATTTCTGTGTGGAGTTTGCATGTTCTCCCCGTGTTGGCGTGGGTTTCCTCTGGGTGCTCCGGCTTCCCCCACAGTCCAAACACATGCGCTATTGGGGAATTGGGTAGGCTAAATTGTCCGTAGTGTGTGTGTGTGTGTGTGTGTGTGTGTGTGTGTGTGTGAATGGGTGTGTATGGGTGTTTCCCAGTGATGGGTTGCAGCTGGAAAGGCATCCGCTGCATAAAACATATGCTGGATAAGTTGGTGGTTCATTCCGCTGTGGCGACCCCTGATGAATAAAGGGACTAAGCCGAAAAGAAAATGAATGAATGAATAATAAAAATTTAACTCAACACATCAAATCTAACCATATTGATTATGTTTGCTCTCAATGATAGTTCTGTGCTGAACAATTCATCTGTGCGTGCCATTAAGAACAGAAACAATGGTTTGCTCCTGTAATCTTTAATTGAAATCTGCAAATGGACTTTTGCTGTTTGTGTTGAGTTAAATTCTCAGATTAGGTCTGTCTGAGGTATTGGGCGGGGCTAATATACTTAACCACGCCTCTCCAGCTGTCAGCACTATAACAGCAAACAGGAATGGTGAGCAGGAGGAGTCAGGCTGTATAAACTCTCCTCAAACCCTTTTTTTCCTGTGTCTTTGAAAAGAAACGCCTACTTTGCTACATCCAATCAGCTCACGGTTGAAAAAACAAGCCACACCCACTGTTTTCTCATTTAATATTTATTTCTCCAGGATCTGCTTCACAATACAAAGAAATAACAGTCGCAACTTAAGCCACAACTTATCTAATTTTGTATGTAACTGTGTATATATATATATATATATTTAGAAATATTAGTGATATTTTATTATTACTATTATTGATTTAGTACCCTGAAAATACACCAGAGCATCAATTTTTGAGATATCAAGTTCAAATGTGGATTTCACTTGAAAAAATGACGTTTGTTATTTAGAGATAATTATTTAAAATTAGCTGAAACAATGCTTTTTTGAAAACAAAGTTTTTTGGGGGACAACTTAATTGTTTTATGTTCATTCCACTTAAACTTGTAAAAACTATTAAGCTAACTTAATTCCTTCAGGTTGTCCCAACACAAATCAACAGTGTTGGTTTTTTTAGGACTAAATTAAAAGATGGGCTTCAAAATCTGAAAATCTGTGCACTTATATTTTTTGTGGGCTTATCATGACTATATGCTAATTTGTGTCCTCATAAAGCACCAAAACCAACACACACACACACACACACACCTCGTTTATATCTGTGTTTTGTGCTCTCGTAAACAGTTTCATCTCCTCTTCTCCGCTGATTCTTCAGTCTGATTGCGCTCTTGTTTACATATGCTGGGTTTCCATCATGCTAATGCACATTTTTTAATATCGCACGAAAAACGCAACCTTAAGATCTTAAAATCACAAAAACGCTTATACACTCGCTTAAGATATTCTGGACTTAGTTAATGTGAATAATTGGAGATTGAAATGCATTTGTTGAATAGTTTCTACCATTACACTAATGGGACTCCATTATGCCTGCCTTGTTTACTGTTGGTTGCTAGGTTACCAATACCACAGAGAGCTGCTCTAATGGGTAAAGTCTGGAAGGGATACATCTGCGGACAGTTAAAGATAATTGTTTATATTATTACAACAGTACAACAATAATTACTGTGTGTTTACATTACTGTGAGGGTTGGGGTAAGGGTATGTGTTAATAAAATACAATTTAATGGATAATTTATTCAATAATATAATTAATACTCAATATAATTACTGTTTTTACATTGCTTTGAGGGTTGTCGTAGGGGTATGTGTTAATAAAATACAATTTAATGGATAATTTATTCAATAATATGAGTAAAACTCTGTATAATCACTGTTTTTACATTACTGTGATGACTGGGGTGGGGGTAGATGTTAATAAAATATTTAATTGGCAATTTAATAAATAATTCTCAATTATTTCCGACTGCAGCTGTATCCCTTCTAGCAACAACTGCTCTTATGCTATGTAAAGTCAATATAAATGCACAAATAGAGGCTAATTATTGATGTTTGTGACGCCAAATGCAGGATGTGATTGCGGCAAATGTGCAGAATTTATTTTAAGAACAATAAGAAAAATTCATCATACATTCTGGGTCATTCATGCTGTGCCTCTGTTCGTGAGTTTGCATTGACTTTATATGTAATTTACTTGCAATAATATATTTAATTCTACGTTTGATGTAAACAGCTAATTTGCATTTGAGGTTTTTAATTGTTTTGTGAACTATAAGAAGATTTGCTTTACATTAGCTTGAAACCCCAGGCTAATGATTCTCTGCATTATAACTAGTGTCATTATGATAACTAATTAACTATAGTCTCATTATGACATTAGGATTCACTTTGGATTTGGTTTTCTGACTTGAAGGCTTTTCATTCGTTCCAAAAAGCTCATTTACAGTGCTCATTTAAACGGACAGTTCACCCCAAAATGTACTGTTCTTCATAACTCACGCTCAAGTGGTTTTAAACCCTGTTGAACACAAACAAGATATTCTGAACAATGCTGGAAAAAATCACATAGACATCCATAGGAGAAACCAAACAGATAACATACTATGGGAGTCACTTGATGAATAATTAATATCTTTATTAGTGTTCAAACAGGTTTGGAAGAAGAGGAGGAGGAAGAAATGATGACAGAAGATTCATTATTGTGTGAACTGTCTCTTTAAAAGTGCACAGCGGGTTTGTCATCTGACCTTTTAAATATTCAAGAGCTGTAATGCAAATTGAACTCTGATTGGCTCTCGGTGTTTGAATAATTCATGAGCTGGAAAAAATTGTTTTTACTGCTGTTAATTCACTCTCATAGTAGAATTATCAACTTTATTTAACATTTCTAGTATTTTGAATGCACATGAGAAAAGAAGAGCAATCACTGGATTAATTCATCTTCTGAATATTCATAAGGTCTCACAGTTATTGGTCCAATCGCTGGTGTTTCTGCTGAATGTGATGTGAAACTGATGTCAGCACTGTGGAGATTCAGGGTTCAGTTCTTCTCCATCCGCTCCTCGTTCTGTGGATTTGGCATTATTTTGATCTGTTTTCTCCTGTTAGTTTGTGTTTTTCTAAATCTCTATTTTGTGTGTGAACCGCCGAGTGTACGAAATGTGATTTTAATACACTGAAAATATGACTATTTTAACACCTGTGGTGGCTTTTTTATTAAATTAAATACTTTTTCAAAATGTCCGGGTTTGTTTAGATGCTAAGAGTGGTTGTTTTATAGAATATCTAATTATTTTTATTATATCAGTTAATTAAATAACTATGTTGCTGTATTTATCACTTTTTTACTCAATGTTTGCAATATTCTAAGACGTTTCACATGAGATGTACCTTTTTAAAATGGTTTTATTCAGCTGTAAAGTAAATGATTAACCTTCCTGTGAAGTTAATTGTTTTTTTTAATTCCTCAGTGACGATGATCTGTGTGTGTGTGTGTGTGTGTGTGTGTGTGTGGCTGTGTGTGTGTGTACCTATTCTACAACTATTCCAGCATATGTTTTACACAGCGGATGCCCTTCCAGCTGCAGCCCAGCACTGGGAAACACCCATACACACTTATACACTACGGCCAGTTTAGTTGATCAATTCCCCTATAGCGCATGTGTTTGGACTGTGGGGGAAACCGGAGCACCCGGAGGAAACCCACGCCAACACGGGGAGAACATGCAAACTCCACACAGAAACACACACTGACCCAGCCGGGATTCGAACCAGCAAACACTGAGCAGCTTTGTTGCCCATTTCTTACACATTAGAAGTATAAGACTAGTGCTGGGCAAAATATTAATTGTGATCAATCATATCCAAAATAAAGTTGTTTTTTTTACATAATTTAAATGTATCTACTGTGTATATTTATTATGCATATACAGTCACAGGCCACTTTATTAGGTACACCTTACTAGTACCGGGTTGGACCCCTTTCACCTTCAGAACTGCCTTAATCCTTCATGTCAGAGATTCAACAAGCTACTGGAAATATTCCTCAGAGATTTTGCTCCATATTGACATGATAGCATCACACAGTTGCTGCAGATTTGTCGGCTGCACATCCATGATGCCAATCTCCCGTTCCACCACATCCCAAAGGTGCTCTATTGGATTGAGATCTGGTGACTGTGGAGGCCATTTGAGTACAGTGAACTCATCGTCATGTTAAGAAACCAGTCTGAGATGATTGGTGCTTTATGACATGGTGCGTTATCCTGCTGGAAGTAGCCATCAGAAGATGGAGACACTGTGGTCATAAAGGGATGGACATGGTCAGCAACAATACTCAGGTAGGCTGTGGTGTTGACACCATGCTCAATTGGTACTAATGGACCCAAAGAAAATATCCCCCACACCGTTACACCACCACCAGTTTCTTGTTCTTAGCTGACAGGAGTGGCACCCGGTGTGGTCTTCTGCTGCTGTAGCCCATCTGCTTCAAGGTTGGACGTGTTGTGTGTTCAGAGATGCTCTTCTGTAGACCTCGGTTGTAACGAGTGCTTATTTGAGTTACTGTTGCCTTTCTATCAGCTGGAACCAGTCTGGCCATTCTACTCTGACCTCTGGCATCAACAAGGCATTTGCGCCCACAGAACTGCCGCTCACTGGATATTTCCTCTGTCGGACCATTCTCTGTAAACCCTAGAGATGGTTGTGCGTGAAAATCCCAGTAGATCAGCAGTTTCTGAAATACTCAGAGCAGCCCGTCTGGCACCAACAACCATGCCACGTTCAAAGTTTCCGTAATCCCCTTTCTTCCCCATTCTGATGCTCGCTTTGACCTGCAGCAGATCATCTTGACCATGTCTACATGCTTAAATGCATTGAGCTGCTGCCCTGTGATTGGCTGATTAGACATTTGCGTTAACGAGCAGTTGGACAGGTGTACCTAATAAAGTGGCCGGTGAGTGTACATGCATGCATATATTTTGGAAAATGTTTATATTTAGATACAAATTATACATAAATGTACTCATATATATATAGAGCAAAATAGTTTTGTTTCTATGTGTGTGTGTGTGTGTGTATCACACACAGAATAAATATGTAGCCTGGCTATAACACACATACACACATATATTATGTCAAATTAAACTTTAATTTTGAATGTGATAAATCAGGATTAATCTTTGCCCGCACTAGTTACGACTTTTATGAAACAAAGTGTCCAAACGATCTGAAAATAGATGATCAGACTGAAACTAAAGTCGTTTTTAGCAATGATGAAATGCAAATAATAATCATTAACACAGCCAGACTTTGGGAATATAAACTCCTGCACTGATATCTCCACACATTTAGCGTGTGTTGTGGAAATATTCGTGTATTTATTCTTTTGTTTATGTGTGTATGTGTGCTGTACTGCTGAGCAGCCTGCGGGCGGCGCTGCGGCGCGCTGTTGACGTCATATCCGCTCTGGGCGGCAGCAGCAACAGCAGCAGCTTCATTCTCAGGCCGGGAAACAGACAACAAGCGAAGCGAGAAAAACAGAGCGAAATCTGCATCCATCCTGTCGAGTTTCTCCATCCGGTGGAAATATATCGATACCCGCGAACAGAGGTGACGGTCGAGCGTTAAATCGGTGAGTCTGAGCGCGAAGCGGGCGACGGAGTCGCTGTTTCGGCCCGATTTGTCGCAGGATGTCTCGGTGTTTGTGTCGCTTTGTTCTGAGCGGCAGCCATTTTTAATCGGCTCGCTCATCAACAAGTGCCAATGAAGCGCTAATTAGGGGCTCTGGTTGCTAATTAGAGCCGCTAAAGAAGGTTTTTCTCCGGTGTTTTTCGCTGTTCGGGCCGCGGGGAGTCTACCGGCGGCTCTGCTGGAGGTTTTCCCCGCGGTGGAGGTTCTATCCTGGGCTAACGGCTGCAGCAGCTCCGCTAACCCTCAGAGCGAAATATCGGGCAAAAATGTGTGGTGTTGTGTGAAATACTGTGATAAACTGTGTGTCTGCAGTCTGTAGTGTGTGTGTTTTTGTTTGTAAATGTGTGTGTTTAACATAAACCAGCTGTTTATTCAATAATGATGCTGAAGAGCTTGTGTTTACATCCTCATGCTAACTTTCACCGTGCTGGATTCTGCTAACGTTATAAATGAGCTCGATACTCTTTCTGTCTGTCTCTGTATAATGTGTCTGTGTGTGTATAATCTATAATAGTATACATCAGCTCTGTCGTGTAAAGCACATCCTTCAGTGGGATTCACAGTTCTGCTAGCTTGATTTAGCCTGATGCTTATGACGTGAATAAATCACGATAGTGTCATAATAATCGCCGTTTCCCGATGATATTCTCGCAGATTTCCTCTGATATTGTGTGTGTTTGTGTCGAGACGAGAGCAGAGCTGTTTTTCACTGTTTCTTATAATAATAATGATGATGATGATGATGATGGTGGTCAGTGTGGATATACAGAGGTGTGTGTTATTGTTCACACAAACACGTAAATGCTCTGTTTAAATGATTAGATTAGTTTCAGAATAAATGTGTCCTTGTCATTTAAGGTTAATTTCACTAATTTCTTCAGTTTATGAGGAAAACATGCAGACTTTTCTCCTTTATAGTGGACTTAAGTGGTCTGGGGCTCCAAATTACAGTTTCAGTGCAGCTTTAAAGACTAAATCAGCCATTGAGTTGGCATTAAAGTTAGTTTTAGATTCGCATTCAGACTTTCTCCTTTAATAATATAGTTTCAGAAAAATATTACCAAATTCCTAATAGTCAAATCATATCAGCTGATGACTATCAAAATACAACACTGTTTACAGCCAATTAAATAGTGCTAATGTTGTTTTGAAGTCATACTACATGTGATTTCAGACTGAATACTCAAAGTAGAGTGTTAAACAATATAGGGAGCGTGTCACAAGTTATCACTGAATGAATGTCTGAATATAAAACTAACTTGACCTCAATAAATGAACCAAGAACATTGAGATCTAGAGGAAAAAAGCTATATATATATATATATATATATATATATAATCTTGTGGTTAAAAAATTTGTACTGTTTATTAATTGAGAAAATGACTGATTGTTTCATTATATAAAAAATATAATTAGTAAACATTAATGCAGTCATGAAGTTAATCTTTAAAAAAATACAGCATGATTTTTGTTAGTTATTAACTTTTGATTTTAATGCATTATTAGGTATTAATTATTTACAGTAAGTTTGCTATTTTTGTGCTCTGGTTGTTGCATATAATGACTGGAGTCCACTGTAAAATAGTGTTTAACAGAGCATCATCATCATGGAGTAAACAATGAATACGCTTCCTCTTTTTTTTTTTTTCTCTCTCTTTACTAAAGGACATTGATATATTCAGCCGCTTTACTGAAATTAATCAGGATGACTTGTACACTCATAAGTAACTCATTGGATGAACTCAATTTAATTGAGGGCAGGATTTCCATTCAATAAATTTAAACATGATTTTATCAAATTGAAGTTTAAATACATTTGTATTTTATTTAACTTAAACTCAAAGTTATGATAATATCATGTATATCTATTATGTGTCCTACATTTCAAAATAGGGCTGCACAATATATTGTTTCAGCATTAATATCGCAATGTGATCATTCACAATAGTCTGCGAGTCTGGATTATAATTTATCATTTTGCACATGTTTAGTCTGGATTATCATTTAGCAAGACATGTCACAGTACATCTGAACACAGTTCAACTCATCAGAAAACAATTAAACGCTGTTTATTTAATCTGTATCTTGTCCTTTATTGAATCTTGTTGATTGTTTCTTATATTTTATGCACATACACTCCCCTACAGAATACTCCCAATCAATCTATTTTGATCAATTCTTTCCAAATAGTTATCAACTCATCTAGTAAAATTGTATTCATATTGCAGTATATATTGCAGAACAAGAAAAAATTGCAATGTTAGATTTTTTCCAATATTGTTCAGCCCTATTTCAACGACTCTTATAGTTAACCTAAATGAACTAAAAGAGCCCTTTTTAAGCATATTTCATGAGTTACATGTACAGTTTATTGAGACTGCTCTCAGAACTCATTTTAGGATAGTTAATGTTCATTGAGCAAAGCACCAAACTGCATTTTTGCTAGTTAAGCTGCCAACACCCAAAGCTTGGGTACTTCTGCAAGGAGGTAATCTCAAAACTCAAAGCATTACGATCCCACATAAAGCATTACCTACAAGTCCCCTTAACCAGGTAGTTGGACCAACACACTTCCTTCATGTTGTTCCAGCACAAACCACTTAAGTTTACTTTAATGGTTTACAAATTGAAGTGGACTGAACTTAAAACTATTAAATTGGCCAAAGAAATTGCAAGAATTGTGTTTCAGCTCAGTTTAAACGGGTAGATTGAACAAGCAGCAGTAATCATGATTTTGAGTGTAGGGCTGTGGATCTGCCTATAGTAAATGAAACAAATGACTTTAAAGATGCAAACACTGTGGGAACTTGACATTGCAGATCCTGTGATGTGACTATTGCAGATTTGCACATTTAAATGACGATGCTTAGGCGATATTAGGCAGTAGGGCTGTTTATTGGCAAGGGCCTTACGATACGATATATATCGTGATACATGGGTCACTATACGATATATCGCGTTATATATCGATACAATAAATATTGATATATTGCAATAGTTTGTATTAGTATGTGTGTTACATTATATTAACAACTTGATAAAGTCGGCAGACAAATAAAAATTCCAATTTATTTTCCATTCATTCCAATTCACTAAGACAGCAGTGTGATTGAACAGAGAACTATGTATATTGCAAAGCTTAAATGGCATTTATTTTTTGACTAATTCAATACTCCCTGGTATAGCGTTTAGGGTTGGGCTATGTTGACCAATTTGGCATCGTACGATGTCTAATATGAAACACGGCGATGGACCATGGCATCGTCGTCATAGGGGGAGGTGAACTAATTATTTATGAATAATTAATAAATTCATAACTAATTAATTATTTGTAGCCTACCGTTTCAACTACCTGACCTGTATGGCCTTTGTTTTACTCATAACCAAATCATTAATAAATAAATAAAGATAAGTTACACACAAATTACCACCTGTCAATCACTTTTTTCTGCGGGACTCTGGCATGACTAGGCAGAGTGAACCGTGCCGTTATGGCATCCACACACTTGCTTGGTATAAAAGCTGCACAAACAGGGACTAACCAACAGTATCTGAGGTTTTCACTAAAATTACTGAGCACAAGCTTGAAAGCGAAAGACTGAAGCAGTGTACTGACTGAATCATCCAAATTTATCTAAAATTATGAACAAGCTATTTAAATCACATGGTGAAATTGCATTTATATATCGCAATATAAATTGCAGTAAATTTAAATATTGCGTTGTCTTTTTTCCAATATTATGCAGCCCAATAGCAAAAAATAATTGTATTTTATTATGTATACAGAATTGATATAATTCATGCAGGAAAAAATGTAGTGTTGTTTCTAGTCCAAATATCTACATTTCTACATCTACAGTATTTTTACCTGCCTCTTTGTCAAATAATTTAGCTTATTTTGAGGGAAAATCCTTAATATTGACTTCTTTCTTCTGAAGGTGAAATCAAAACAATATTTTGACTTGATCTAAGAATATTTAGATATTTAGATCAGAAACAAGACCAAAGAAAGAAAAGCACTTTTTTTGCATTGTGATTTATTAAATTTCTCTCCTTGAATACTGTCCAGAAAACAAGTCAGACAGAGCTATTCAAACCATGTGGTGAAACTGTTCATATTGTAATATTTATGGCAACAAAATAAAACATTGCAATATCAGATTTGTTCAATATCGTGCAGCTCTAGTCTGTGTTTCTGTATGTTGGGTTGAGGGTGTCTGGATGGAAATTCTGGATATTATTTTTATGAAGCCCAGAATCTAGAGGTTGTTTTGTCTCCTCACATTATTGTGCTTTTTTCCGCAGAATCTGACGGTACTGAGGAAGAGGTGCAAAGAAAAATTTCCATACTCGATGACATTACATCGCAATGTCCGATCGTTTGGGGCAAATTACCAAGTCCAAGGATGGGAAAAGCAAGTATTCATCACTCAGCCTATTTGACAAGTACAAGGGGAAGTCAATAGAAACTCAGAAAACCACAGGTGAGACTCAACACTCTGACATCACACACACACACACACACACACACGCGACAGATTCTGCGTCTCATTACACCCCTATGTTCTCTTTTTGTAAAAGTGCATACATTTGAGTGTGTAACAGAAGAGTGTGAGGGCTTTGGGAAAAACTACCCTCTGATCAAAGGGATTGTTCTGTTGCTTAGTTACAAGTCCTGTCAATCATCTCGTCACATCATCAACATTTCTGTCATATTTAATTTCTGGCCATATTGAAGATGTTCATGAGTCTTTTGTACAGAGAATTCTCCTCAGGTGTTTGCAGAATTATATATTCAGGAGTTAATCACCAAACACGCTTCTTTAATAATTAATATCTATTCTAATACTGTAGAAAATATTTGTAACATTTTTCAAGTTGTATTTCTTCTGGAACGACAAGGAGAGCTTCTACAATCGTTCAAACATCTTTTTTTATTTTATTTTATACATTATCAAAACGTAAAACAGGCTTACAGACAAAGATTTACATTTATTTTACCTAATAATAATAATAATAATTAGGGCTGTCAATTGATTAAAAAAATTAACTAATTAATCACACTTTTTTGTGTGATTAATCATGATTAATCACGAAAAAAAATCCAAAATACAGGCATTGTAAATATAGAAATTGAAAAATTATAATAATAAAGTATTGAATACAAACAATTGTATTCAGTGTAAAGTTGTATTGCGAGTTGAGAACATTAATTATAAAGTAGAAACAATTTAGCTTTGTCCTCCTTAACATTTCGTCACCTTGGAATTATAAGGTTCTGTCTGCGTTCTGAATGATTTTGAGATATTGAGCTTCAAAGTTTTTGCATTCCATAGCAAACAGTATGTGTGTAACAATTGTTTTTGTTTTTATAAAAGGTTTTAAAATGTAAACAACTTATAAAAAACATCCCATAATGTAAATAAGTTGTCATTTAATAAGAATATTTCAATAACTCAATTTTGACAAAAATGTCAGACAGAACCTTGTAATTGTAAGGTGACGATTTAACCACTTGCTAAGACAGACCAGTCTATTGACATTATCGGGGGCAACACACACACACACACACACACACACACACACACACACACAGAGAGAGAGAGAGAACAGCGCACTCATCAACGAGATCATCAACACGCACGATCGAATCAAATTTGCTTAAACTAAGCGTTTTAAAGTATGGCTTCATTTCTCAATCAAGGATTCTGACACATCAACGTGAAGCAGACGCTTTACAAAAGTTGATCACGTCGCCCTCAACCCGAAAGTAAAATAGAAACTTACCGGTTTGCGGTTAAAAGTTAGGCAGGGAGGGGGTGGGTGTCGCAGATGAAAGGGAGTAGGTCGCCTCTGAGCGCCGGCCCTGAACACACGTCGACCACAACAGGAAATAAAAAAAAAAAAGCTGCAACTGCGATAAATGCGTTAAATATTTCAAATTAATCACGTGCGTTAACGCGCTAATATTGACAGCCTTAATAATAATATAACACATAAGCATAAAAAAACTAACTCAATAAGCTTCGAAAGATAGTAATAATGAATAGATGATAGTAATAAATGATTATATACATAAGTAAACGAACATAATACATACTATGTATTATGTATTAAGTACAATAACATACTTGTCTATCATTTCACTGTCCATCAATCTTTAAAACATTTTTAACAATTTATTTATTTTAAACATGGTAAAACATCTTTTTAACCTAATATGCAATTATATATATATATATATATATATATGTATATAAATTGCTGTTAGGAGATCATGGGTGAACAGACCCTTTTTTTAAGTACTGCACTATTTGTTCTAACAATCTTCCGGAATGAGTTGTAAATTGCTAAAGATGTGCACATTTGAGTTCACCTGAAAATGTTGTAGTTTTACATAGATATGCACCGATACCATTTTTTTTTGGATCCCATACCAAAATTCGGAGTATCAACCGATACAGATCCAATCCCAATACTGTGCCGTTTTTTTTTTTTTTTTGGGTGAAAAACTCAATTAATATATCTTCTTTAGTAAAAATAACAGACCTTTAGGCCTACTGTATATGACCAATGGCACAGTCTAACTAAAAACATGATGCTTGCTGAACACTAAAGGCTACATTATTTGAGCATTTGTTATGACATTGGTCTGTTGTGGTTTCCTTTTTTAATATTAATATTTTCTTTGAAATCTGTAATAGGCTACCACTATTGACACTAAACGTTGGTAAAATAATCAACCTTTTAGCAAAGCCTGATATTTTCCTGCAGGTTTGACGCAGACTAAACTAAACTGTCTGAGGACACTTTTACTTAATAGTCATTCCCTCACCTAAACTCACCGCGAGTGAGATGGAGAAACTGAAAGCATGTCTGAAAAATTATTTTTTGGCTGAAATATTATCTTTTTAAATTTAAATTGATACAAACTATTTGCAGCACTTAACATATTCACCTAGGAAGAATAAACTCAGTGGAAAGGATGAAAGAACAGAAACTCATTGTGATAATAATTTTACGGAGCGACGCACATCACGTCTGCGCAGCAGGTGTGTGAATGAAGTGCTTGATGCATCACTGAGACAGCGCTCAGCCCTTCGGTATCTGTGGACACTTTTAAAAACAGCAGCACAAAGGGGAGAAATCAGTGCTTTGAGGATCTGTCCAATGTATTATTGAGCCTTTTCTAATTTAAAGTTTCAGGTAGGCCTTTGTGTGTGAAGAGCAGGTAATAACCCTCTCTACTCCAGTGTTGCGAATGCGATCTGCTGATCTAACAGACACAGTGCCACATGATTTAGAAACCGCAATAAACTCTTGGTTATGGGTCAAAATTAACCCATTTAATGCAAAACTAAATGCATTTCTCCACTGATTATTTAATCACAGGAACAAATAGTCTTGCTGACAGCTTTTTGTGTTATGAACGCTGCATGCAGTTTGACTTGTGAATGAATGGAGAAGGATTCATGAACTGAACATGAATTTGCACGTGAATATTCATCTGTGCTTCACATTAAACTGTAAAATGACTTCAGAACATTTGGGATATAGTAGACCTTGACAACTTCATATATCAAAGCAGATTAACATAGACGTTCTAGTAAATTGAAATTGAAACTGTCCTGTTTTCAAAGTTAATAACCGAAACAGAGTTTTAATAACTAATTTCCTGTAACTGATTTCTTTTCTCTTTGCCATGATGACAGCACATAATGTTTGACTAGATATTTTAGTATTCAGCTTAAAGTCACATTTAAAGGCTTAACTAGGTTAATTATGGTAAAGTTAGGGTAATTAGGCAAATCATTTTCAAACAGTGGTTTGTTCTGGAGACAATCCAACACTAATATTGCTGAATAATATTGACCTTAAAATGGCTTTAAAACAATTAAAAACTGCTTTTATTCTAGCTGAAATAAAAAAATAAGACTTTCTCCAGAAGAACAAATATTACAGGAAATGCTGTGAGAAAATCTTGAATCTGTTCAACATCATTTAAGAAATATTGGGAAAAGAATAGAAAATTCAGAAGGCTAATCATTTTTATATTTATATATTGCAATATGTATCGCAGGAAATCTAAATACCACCATGTCAGATTAATCTAATATTGTGCAGGCCTAACGTGTATGATCTTTCCCCCTCTCGTCTTGCAGTTGTTGCACGTCATGGCTTACAGAGTCTTGGTAAAGTGGCCGCAGCCCGGCGAATGCCTCCTCCCGCTCACCTGCCGAGTCTGAAGTCTGAGAGTAAAGGAAACGATCCCAACGTGATTATCGTGCCCAAAGACGGTACAGGATGGGCAAACAAGCAGGATCAACCCGATCCAAAGAGGTAAGACACTTTTCATTCGCATCCAGTGCACAATGCACTGTTATAGTGAGCACGGATCTTCTGCCAGCGATAGAGTATCTGGGTGACTCTTAAATACTCCCAAGTATTATTTACGTGCAGGAAGTGTTTCTGGAAATAATTAATTTACTTATTCAGATCAAATCCATGAAGACTTTTATTTCAAAATATTGCTTTACATAAAATTTATTATCAAATAAAAGTGATAATAAAAACAAGTGTTTTTTTTGCACATACAGGTTTACTGTTAAATTACAGGTAAATTGGTGTCAAGAGATCATGGGTGAACAGACCCCTTTTTCTTTTGTTTATTAAAGTATCGCACAATTTGTTCCAACAATTTTCCGGAATGATGATGATGATGATGATGATGATGATGTTGTTGTGAAATTACCGATAAATCAAAATTGCAATCTTATTTGGTTTGGTTATGAAAAAAACATTAATCAAGAGGATAATTATTGCAACATATCAAAGACTACAGATATACAAAGATGGTTCAGTGGCATTTCAATGAATAATGAAAAGTGCAGCCTTTCAGTCAGAATTGCCAATGGTCAGTCTTTATGTGGGGTCTCTACAGATTATTGCAGAAAGCCCTGTTGATTGGTGAATGCTTTGTGTCTGTGTTGATTTTGACAGGAGGAAAACCATTTCCGCACATCGATCACATATTGTGTCTTTCAGTGGCTATGTTTACATGGACATCGGTATTGGAATGATTAGCCTTAATCTGATTAAGACAATAATGTATGATGGTGTTTACATGAGCTGCTTTTTCATGATCCTGTTTTACATGTTGTAGCACATAGTTTGATTAACATCATTGCGTCTCCGCGCTATCCACATTTCCCCTGGAGTTTGCTGTAATTTCGTGTTTCATTTTTATTTTGTCAACTTTAACTGCAGTTCGGCACTTTCACTTTCGTTTAGGAACGTTTCATGCATGCCTCCCCCCCCCCCCCTGACAAATGAGGTATTGGATGCGAGTATGAACTGCTGGAAGAGTGTTGTTTTAATGGGATTTGATACCACACAATGTAAGAGAAAAAACCTGCACAATTCACGGTAATAGTTTGATTGTGGTGTTTCTATGTCTGTACTGCACTTTAATAATGCCACTAAAATCAGCATACTCCACATGTCTTAATGTTCTGTTTAGTTCGAATAATACTTTAGTCGGATTAAAATCATCAAAAATCTTGTTTACATGGTCGACGCTTAATCAGAGTATTGTCTTAATCGTATTAATATCGAATTATTGTGTCCATGTTAAACGTACTCAGTGTGTCTACAGTCTTTGCCCAGGTTTTGTTTTTGTTCTTCATTGTTTATTTATTTATTTACATTTATTTAAAGATTTGCAATAATAAACCCGTGGCGTAGGTGTCTCATGTTGTCATATACAATAGTACAGCCATCTGTTATACAATCGTCCATCGTCCTCTGGTTACCATGAAACAGCCATAAAGGAAAGTTAGTGTTGTATAGGTCAGTTGAGAATTTGTTGTTGATTTCATTCATTTTCCTTCAGCTTAGTCCCTTAATTTATCAGGGGTTGCCACAGTGGAATGAACCACCAACTATTCCAGCATATGTTTGACGTATAGCGGATGCCCTTTCAGCTGCAACCCGGTACTGGGAAACACCCATACACACTCATACACTACGACCAGTTTAGTTGATCAATTCCCCTATAGCGCATGTGTTTGGACTGTGAGGGAAACCAGAGCACCCGGAGGAAACCCAGGCCTACACAGGGAGAACGTGCAAACTCCACACAGAAACACCAACTGACCCAGCCGGGACTCGAACCAGAGACCTTCTTGCTGTGAGGCTACAGTGCTAAACACTGAGCCACCGTGTTGCCTTGTTGATAATTTGTTGTATGTCATTTAATCAAGAGTCCAGCAAGCAGATTTGGAGATTTCAGGAGTTCCCCATTCATTTAGATAGGATTTTGGTTTGGGCATATGCTGCCCGAGGGCGTTACAAATGAGGCCGCAGAGTGAACAGACTTTTTTGAAAGGGACTTTTTGATAATATCCCACCTTCTTCCTCAGCTCAATTTCATGCGGAAATTAGTCGAATCATGTGACGTGATTATTATTTTTGTCATGCGCTGAATAAACATTAACAGTTGAGAATGAACATGAGTCTTCAGTGTGCATCTGTGCAGCTCTTAAGGGGACAGTGCTAGGGATGCACCGATACCATTTTTTTAAAAAGAAAATCTGATCTCGATCTCTGAACATAAATTTAAGCACATGAATATTCATCTGTATACTTAACATTAAACTGTAGAATGACTTCAGAACATTTGGGATGTAGTAGGCCTTGACAACTTTCTAGTGCCTCATAATAGGCTACCTTCATGGCTTAGTTGGCTTATAAACGCAGAATATAGCGCACAGGCAAGATTGGATTTGGAGTGGTACCAGCTGGCTGATACCGGATCCAGCAAAAATATGAGATATTGAACCGATATCTGATTTAAGTATTGTGATCGGTGCATCTCTAGACTTAGAGTGACATCTCTGTGCTATATTCCTGCTGTCGGCTAAGTTTATTATTAATAATCAAATAATAAGAGACAAACTCCTCTATCTGCGCTAGACAGAAAGACAAACTAATCATCTTTAATACATTCAGTTGCTTTCATTGGTATATTTTTATTCTGTTGTGTTTGTTTGTTAGTCCCGTTCTGCTTTGCTGTTGAGTATTGTGAAATGTCACTATCTTTTAAAATGTACAGCTGTAATGGCAGCCTTATTTACAGAGAGAGAAACTAATATATGAACTGCACTGCAGCTCTGAGTGTGAACTGAAGGACAGATTGGTGTGTGTGTGTGTGTGTGTGTGTGTGTGTGTGTGTGTGTGTGTGTGTGTTTC
>CAIGQZ010000686.1:2473355-2487262 GCA_903798205.1 Danio tinwini | reverse complement strand
GTTTATGTGCATATTCATTATCACTATATTGAGTTATTGATGATCTGTATTTGTCTGTGTGCATGTTAGCTATCACGATATATTGAATTATTGACTATCTCCATATGTCTGACTGTCTGCATGCTTCAGTCACAGGAGTTGACTGCTCAGAGTCAGGGCGAGGACTGGGAAACGGGTTCAGAAAACAGTGATTTCAATGACTGGAGGGAGAAGCGAGGGCCGCATGGGGATCCTCTGACAGACGCATCTCTCGGAGATCCAGGATCTGAGAAGAGAGAACTCTCCAAGCGCAGCTTTTCCAGCCAGCGGCCGCTGGACAGACAGAACCGCAAGAGCGACGTGTCTGTGATGGAGAACAACAAGATGGGCCGTCCGGCAGATGTGGGCTCCAGAAACGACAGCTGGCAGAACGGAGTCACGTCCAGCAACAAACGGTGCATAATTTTAGAATACAGAGGTGTCCAAACTCCTGGAGGGCTGGTGTCCTGGAGAGATTAGCTCCAACCCTAATCAAACACACCTGAACCAGCTTAATAAGCTCGTACTAGATATACTAGAAACCTCCTGGCAGTGTGTAGAAGCAAGTTCAAGCTAAACTTAGCAGGACACCGGCGTCCAGGACCAAGTTTGGACACCCCTGTTATAATACAAGCTTAGAATCCTTCTAAAACCAATGTGGCGTCTAGTGATCGACTGCCTTAAAACATAGCAATGCTTCATTGGTGTCAAACACAGTGCAGTAGGCCTAGATGACCCACGTTTGGTTTCTGAAGATGAACAAAGCTCTGAGTAATAACAGAATCTTGATTTTTGCTTGAACTAACCCTTTAGCTTCCTCTCTGCAGATCTCCAGAAGAGTCTGTCAGCGGTCTGAGCTCTGCGTCGGTGTACGGTGTGGAGCAGAACGATGACCGCAACACGCCTGAACCCACGGGGAAGATCATAGAGAAAGAGTTCAAGCCCAGAAACATGAAGGCGGACATGACTGAACCACTGTCCCAGTACGACCTCAACACTTACTCAAGTAAGCCAGAGTCTGTGCACTCTTTCTGTTCACAATATCAGAGCACAAACCGATGTCAGACATTGCACTCAATGGTAAATGAAACACGCCTCAACCTGCTAATCAATGCATGCGTTCAAGTAGGCCTGTCACAATAATCAATATATAGACTAATCGCACAACACATGGACTTGAGCTCGATTATTTTTGGTGATCAGCCATACATGAAAACCAATTCTAGCAGCAATTTAGCTGAATGCAGCGTCTCTATCTCTATTGGAGGTGTCAGTATGGTTAAAAACACACTATAGTATTTACTTTAAATTACTATAGTGTATTCTCATGTGGGTGTCTGATGACTGAATGTTATGTTAACAGTTATTATTATTTATTTAGGATAAGCGTTTTCACATTGTGATTATTAATTATTATTATTATTATGCCTCATTAAATTGTTAAAATGACCATAATTAAATATTGTTAGGAATAAAACATGATGTGCTCTTTGTAAGAGTGTGCTTGCATTGTGATGCTATTATGTTGTCATTCTGGCATTATATAATGAGTAGCATAAAACGACAATAATATCATTTATTGCAGTATATTTTGGTGTTATATATCCTACAACAAAAAATAGATGACGCCAACGTTCAGATTGAAATGGTGTTGAAAGCAGATGAACACCATGTTATGGGTGGAAATCTGAAAAGGCCAGAATTTCTGTGTTTAAGGGTCAATGAATGCAACACCAGTCAGCCTTTTTATTTACAGCACGCTTACGTCATCGATGATGCGCTGTTCTGTTTAACAGAAGAGAAGGCGCTCTCGCTCAGCACAGTGGACATTTCTTTAGTTATATGGTTTAAGTGGTTTGATATGCGGTGACACACAGTCTAATATTTCACTGAACAGATCAGACACTGTTGACACTCATCAACAATCATAAAGTCCTCTTGCTGCAGGAATTAGGAGGTCTGCCGAAGGTGCAGCTGTTGTGCAGTGAGGGGTTTGCGTCTTTAATAATCTACAGTTTGCGTTCATTGAACAGTACGAATGATTAATAAACGCATATGAAACAGTCCCTTAATAGTCTCATCTTCAGTTTCGGGCTCAGGTGCACTCAAGTGAACCGTGCTCTGGCACACCTCTTCCAACCGGGCCAGGGCCAGCCAACTGAATCGTGCCTGAGCCCGATTCAGAGCACTCGCACTTCTCAAACGATCCGGGAAACGAGCCTGGGCATGGTTCAGATAGCATAGTGTGAGTACGCCCTTATTCTCAAGGTCGTATTCTAATTTCAGTCTTAAAGTTTTAACCATAGTGAAACACTAACAAAACTCCCCCATCCCTAGTAAATTCATCAGTGTATGAATTATAAATATAAAAAATGCAAAACACACCTAATGCGAGTTGCTTACTTTTCATTTCCCTGTAAGTGCAGTAAACAAACCCTGCTGTGTGTTTCAGTTGCTCACAGAAGCATTGAGCTGGTGTGTTCTTCTCTGCTGCTGAAGCTGTGATTTTGTGTTTCTCCACAGTTGAGAGCGACTCTGGAGCGTCAGTTCCCAGTCCAGAGGTTTTCCAGGATTCTCTGTCCAAAAAACAGCGGCGTCCACAGGAGGACGAGCGCAGGAGGAAGGACCAGGGCCCTCCGGTAGCTCATCTCGAACATTTTAAACTAAAACGTTATTAGCGTTTCCACATGTACTAACACTTAAGTGCTTAAAAATAACACTAAACAAGATATTCTGAAGAATGCTGGAAAAAACATCCAGAGTAGGAACAAAATATAGACTTTTTTATTTTTTCCAGCCTTCATTATATCTTCCTTTGTGCTCAACAGAAGAAAGAAACTCAAATAGGTTTATAACATGTCATATTTTTTATTTATGGGTGAACTGTCTCTTTAAGACACATCTAATATTCAGAATGCATCCAAAATATTATTACTTCTGCTGTTTTACTAGTAGTTTAAGATTAGGGCTGCACAATATATCAATATAATAGTGTATATATAATAGTAAATAGTGTAGTGTATATATCTCATTATACATACCGGAGCCGTGTGATAAATTACATGTATTTTTATGCATTGTTTGGTTAAATTTGACCTAATCAGCTGGAAAATCTTTAGCCCCTCCCCCTCGTTAGTTGCTGTTTTGTTATTGGCTGAAGCTGAAAATAAAGTAATTGTGGGAAAATGACAACAGCCAATCGGAGTCAGAATATCTGGCCTGTTTTCACTCACTCCTAGTGTTTTAAAGCTTTGCACCTCCACACAATTAATTAGATCTGAAAAATATCTTTCACCTGTTTATTTTAATATAATTTCATAAATTATTTACAAACATGGCTAATAATAAAATTAGTTTTTTTTTCTAAGGAAATGTAAGAAAAATCACAATACTCCACAACTATATTGCATGTTTTCAGTATCATGCAGTCCTGTTTTTATTTAAGGATAATTTCTCATGATATTAATCTCATTATTTTTGTTTGTGCATCTGTAGAGTTCGGTAAAGAACAGAACAATTGCTTCAAAGATGCCTCCGCGTTTTGCTAAGAAGCAGGGCAGCATGTCTATGGAGCAGCCGGAGGAGACGCTCACCGCAAACAACCTGGGAACTGAGATCTGGGAGACCAACAGCACAGGTAAACCACGATAAACGCCTGAATATTGATGAGTACTGAAGAGCTCCAGGTTATCAGTCCTTATTGCTAGAGTTATGCCAGAAGAGTAAACTCTGAAGACCGTGAGAACTAGGGCTGAGCGATTTTGGGGAAAATATCTAATTGCGATTTTAGTTAGTTTTTTTATTAAATTTTTTATTATACAGATATTGCGATTTGATTTGCGATTAAAAAGCTTGGATGACTTAATTATAAGTTAGTAAGTGTTAGTTTTAAAAGAAACCGAAAGATATTGACTTACTCCAACATTTATTCACATTAGTTTTAAAGTATTCAGAAATTAAACACTCGTTTTTCTCTAGAATGGTGAAGAATTATTCAGTGTAGAGCTGCACGATTCTGGCTAAAATGAGAATAGTGTTTTTTTTATTTATTTTTGCTTAAAATCAAATCACGATTTTCTCACGATTCTGTAGATGTAAAATAAAGGTTAATATGAGTCGGTTATTATTGTTATTTCTCAAACAAATGGTCAAATTATAATAATAGTATTATGTGCAGCTCTACTGTTGGGTAAAATGCTAAATTTTGAATAGACTTTGAATGATGGACTTGAACAGACTTTAAATACGTCCTGGTCATTAATGCACAGTAAAGTGTCGACATCAGAATTATGAATAGTTGTATTCTGATGTTGAATTATTGTGTTTGAGACGCATGCTTGCAATCTGTCATTGACAACATTATTAGACCATTTATTCACTGGTAAAAGCAGACATTTGTCATTATCAGATCCCCTCTTACATTATATTCAACATCATACAGGCTACAGTAGTTATACTGACACTGTTAAACAGTTATTTTTATGCACACCTCTCCATGTTCGCTATGAGAGAAAAACATATTAAATGCTTGTCGTAATCATAACTGTAAAATGTGATATGATTATTTAAATGATGAGCGTGGTTTTGTTTTTACTGCTAAATGCTGTTCATACTTCCCTCCCAAACGATCACTCTGTGCCACAAACTGAATGCTATTTACAACTTTATTACCTGTTATTCACAGCCTATGCAAGTTCTGTCTACTGAACTAGACGCGCGCGCGTCTATCATTAGTAGGGCGCACGGTAACAGCTCACGGTCAGCTCGCGTCACGTGTGATTTCGTGCCCGAATCCATCATTACATGAAGACAGAAATTGCATTTTTTGGGTGAACTATAACTTATAAATACAGTATGTGACCCTTTCAACATCATTTGGAGGTGTCCATGTCACTGAGCAACGTATGTAAAACAATGAGAAGACTTGTGCAGCCGCCTTTGCTTCTCTCCTGAACTTGAAAATATGATTGGCAGAATCGTAAAAATGCTGAATTAAGATCGTCTAGCGGGTCAAATCGAGATTGCGATCTTTTTTTCGATTTATTGTGCAGCTCTTATTCAGTGGTGTATTTCTGATGGCTTGTTGCCGCCACCTTTTGGTTAAATAATGTAATTGCTGTCTACAACTTTCCTTTTTGAGCAAATGACGGTGATTTTAATCTTTACCATAAACATCAGTGGTTTTATCTAAACTGTTCTCCCAGTACCTCTGTGTTATTTGACTGTTTGTAAACTAAAGATTGAATCTCTTTCTTAATTTTTTTTTGCGTTTTTCAAACACAGATTTGGACGCAGCGATTGGAAGGATTAATACGCAAATCACCTCATTTATATTTTATTTTGCATGGGTGTTAAGATTCTGATATTTTAATGATTAATGATGCAGCTTACACTGAATGCATTGATGCAGGCTAAACTAGTGACAGAAAACACCTTGAACTTAAAAGGCGATTTATACTTCTGCGTCAAGCGCACGCGTATGCTAAGGCGAAGCCTACACATGGACTCATAGCCCCTCACCATAACCGTCGGCAACGTTGACGTGCACCTCTCAAAAAATGTAATGCGTAAGCTTAGCACAAGCTCTGTGATTGGTCGGCTTGATAGCGCGGAGGTGATAGCCGCGCGCCCGATGCAGTGAGTGTTCACAAGTGTGGAGTCCCGTAAAGGAGCTCCGGATGGAGACTGTTGTTTTCTGTTTACCTCATGATTAAAGTTGCTGCACGTCCGCCGGTTCCCACCTCAAAATGAGCGAATTTGAGCCACTTGTACATTAAGGAAGTGTTCAGAAACAACAAAACACCAGCGAAGAAATGACACAGAGGAACATAAACACCTACTGCCAGCTAGCGTTTCGGAAGTGTATTGCAGAGAAACAGAAACAGCAGCAGAAGTATAAATGCACAGCTATGCGCAAGATATACGCCGTGGGTTACGGCGATCACTTGACACAGAAGCATAAACCAGGCTTTAGAAACTCACCACATCCCCAATAACCAACCACAAGTTTTTCCGTCATCATTATTACAGGAAAGCCTAAATGCTTTCATACATGTGATCTGAATGATGTAAGAGGCCGTCTCTCTGTGATTGTTACACATTTAGGATTAATCTACAAAAAATGTATTAACCCACCAGTCACAAACCGTGGGTTGTGATCCGTACAAATCACGGATAAACCGTGATCCGTTACGCTCTGTTATGTCCGTAAAGATGACACGTAATGTACTAGAACTTTTATACTTTTATTATTGTCGTTCACTTTTACTGTTTCACAACTCTCACCCTCTGACAAAATCTCGTGATCCTGTCTAACATCAACGTCATCACTTATTTTCCGAACTTTTGTGACCTGCGCTCTTTAATTATTACGTGTATAATGAACACATTACTCTAATTAAAATTTAAGATAATGATCAACTAAATATGCAACACACTCCTAGTTCATATGGCGTAAGAGCCGCAAACAACTCTGAAATTGTGCTGTGCTGTTGCTTGCTACTAGACTGAGTGTCACTCGCAATATGTTCTGTATTTCCTCGTGATGTGGCAACAATTCTGTGACAGCTGTTACAAATGACCTGTTTTTGTTCGGTGTCTGTGACTAAGATATTCCCGTATTACTGACGCGCTGTTTTTCTTTATAAATTTGTCTATTAATGCTTCTGAAGCGGCAGATGCCATCACACTCATCTGCGCTTTCTCTTTTGTTTGTTTGTTTGTTTTATTGTGGGCGTTCCGCAGAGTTCGGTTGCACTATTCTGATTGGGCAGAATGACAGTGTGCTCACACTCAATTGGCTAGTAAGAACGTCACACACAGACGGAAGTCGCGCATTTGCTCTGGGTGGGGGAAATTAAATAATATATATTTCATATCGCAGCCTCTTGCGATTTAGCTAATCTCAATGTTTCAAATCTAATGAGAACACACAGCGCATCCTGTGAGATATGAGATGCTGCGTTCTTACTGATGGTCACATGACCTTCATGCATTTTAGCAAAAATAATTTAAACATTACAGCATTCATACAATATACATTTATTCAAAATATATGTTGCATATAACATGCACTAAAGCTTTACAAAGACAACATGTTAATATGAATTTCAGCACATTAAGACCCTTAATGTGTTTATAGCTTTATTAGGATTTTTATGTCAGTGTTTACTTTCACCACTGTTACATTTACTCCTGAGAAAGTATGTAAAATGCTGCACTTTCCATCTCCTTCATTTAGCCACAATGACTTTTGGGAGTTCTAGAGTGGTTCTGCACTCAATTCAGCATTCAATGCATCTTCTGTGTCAGGAGTGCATCAGGGTTCTGTTACGGGTCCTCCGTTCTTGTGGTCTTAAGTTTTGGAGCTGAACTTTGGTGGTTGATGATGATCATATTACACGCTTTATTATTTATTGATGCTACTAAAATGTTTGTTTTCCTCCTGAAGCTCTGACTGTGCAGTCATCAGGAGGCGATTCCTGGACTAAACAGGTTTCCTATACGGGGAGCGAACCAAACTCAGAGGTACAGCACCAGAACACTTGTGATCTGAGGGTAGGTTGAATTTTAAGGGACAGTTTACACAAAACTGAAACTTCTGTCATCATTTAGCCTCCATTTACCTGTTCCAAACCTGTTGAAGTTTCTTTCTTCTGTTGAACGCTAAAGAAGATATTTTGAAGAATGTTTGAAACCTGTAACCATTGGTTCCCATTGTATTTTTGTTTCTACTATGGAAGTCAATGGTGACAGGTTTTCATCTCTCTTTAAAGTAATCCTCTTTTGTGTTCATAACTCATAAAAGTTTGGAGCCACTTGAGGGAGAGTAAATATGAGTAATGTTTTGGTGAACTGTCTCTTTAATCAAGAAGAGGTAGATTTAAATGTACTGTAAAGAAAGCAGAGTGTGTTAAGCAAATGTACATTTTTGTGTGAACTACCCCTTAAAAAAACATTTAAAAATGTGTGTTGAGTAAATGTGAATTTTTGCACCCTCATACTAATCTGTCTTGCAGGATTCAGATGCAGGACCGGAGCAGAGTAAAGAGCACAAGCCTGGTCCGATCGGGAACGAGCGCTCGCTGAAGAACCGGAAGGGCTCAGAGGGTCTGGAGCGTCTGGAGGGATCCATCACTCCTGTAAATGGGGTGGATATTCACGTGGAAAACGTCATTCCTGTGCCACCCATCGAGTTCGGTGTCAGTGCGAAGGATTCAGACTTCAGCCTTCCTGCGGGATCCGCAGCCGTTCCCGTCTCCAACCCCGTCTCCAAACTGCAGGACGCCCTCGCCGGGAACGTGAGTCAACCTCAGTACACCAGGGATTCAGTTCAGGGAGTTGTGATTCAATTCCAGAGTGATTCATTGTAAGCATGGCCTGCTATTGAGCTTATTCTAGATGTAAGCGGGTGCCGCCATTGGAATCTTTTTGGCTCCAGTTTCCCACTCTCATTCTCTTCCATTGATTTTTAGACGTTATAAACAGCTGTTAATGATGCAAACTGATCTTTCCTTATTATATTATACATCCTTTTTATGCATGTTCATGAACACACTTGTTTGTAGAGCGAGCAGTTTGACTGTCTTATTATTTCTAGTCATTTCTCTCATAGGAATCTGAAGTTCTAAAACAGTCATAAAAAGCGAGCACACTTTCCGCATCGCAGGATAAACTCAATAAGATTCTGATGGTATGATATGATCTGAATGTGCAAGTTCAGTGAATTCAGCAGCATAAATGCACCTGTCGAAGTGTATTATTGTTCTGTTTCTAGCTCACGCCCGCACCGTCAAGATCTAATTTGAAAGCTCTACATCTGAAATGTTCAATAAATAATCTACAAATAAATCTAATTTAAACACAATCAGATCTGAGAATTGATTCAGAGTCTTTAAAAACAGAAGGATTCATGGAATTATTTTTATTTTATCTTTATTTTTCCACCCCGTCTTAGCAGTGTAAGCTAGCCTAAATGTTGTGTGTATGTGTGCAGGCGGGCTTAACTCAAGCCATCCCAATGCTGCGCAGAGATCACCTGCAGCCCGCCATTACCCTGAACCCCATCAGCTTCCCCTCCGCAGACCTCACGCTCAAGGTAACGCTCACCTGCTGAGATGAAGAACATTACAGGTTGTTGCTGGTTTTCCCTCTTGGGAAGAGGGACGATGTCTCATTTTTACTGTTGGTCATGAGTTGGCAGCGTTAAATCGGCCTGCGCTGAAGAGTTTCTGTCTTTTATATGGAGTTCAGTGGAGGAAAACAGCAGAAATACACTCACTGTGTGCTGAAAGCTGAGGGGATTATTTTGAGTTTCTCGGATGTATCAAGACACACACACACACACACACACACACACACACACACACACACAAACAAACACACACACACAAATACTCCATATAGAAGGCAGAAACTATGTTTTTTTTGTCGTCTGCAACTGATGGTCAACAGTAAATGACTCGTGTTTCCTCCATTGTGTTTCAGATGGAGTCCGCCAGGAAGGCGTGGGAGAACTCTCAGGCTGTTCCGGAGCAGGGGTCTCCAGGCTCTGGCTCTTCAGCTCAGCCGGTCTGCAGTGTGGGCTCCTCCAGCGTCAGCTACAGCTCCTTCTCCATGCCACCCATGCCTGTGGCGTCTGTGGCCCCGTCCGTCTCCATGCAGGGTCAGTGAATGTGTGTGTGTGACTCTCCTGGTGTGTCCCAATACGCCCTTAATATACTAGTAATACTAGTGTGTGTATATGTCTCTAATGCTATATGGTTTGTTTGTGTGTGTATGTTGCAGGCAGCCACATCCCTCCTCTGTATCTGGATGGTCATGTGTTTCCCAGTCAGCCTCGTCTGGTGCCGCCACTCACTCAGCAGCCCAGCTACCAGCAGGTCAACCATATTAAATGTGTTTTATTACAATGTCAAATTATAAAGACTACTAGACAAGACTAGTACAAGATGATATAACAAAAATATCATAACACATGTCATTAGTATTGTAAAATTATACTTTTATTTATTTTAATTAATTTATTATTCCCAATCAGGCAACAGAGTGCATGTAGGAGATTCTGTGTAGCAGGTTTAACCAGAAAGAGGCCTTGAAAACGTGTGTATAACATGTAAATAATAATGTGTTTTCCTTTGTGTAATGTGCGTGCGTGTGTGTGTGCGTGCAGGCCACCCCTCAGCAGATCCCCATCTCTCTGCACACGTCTCTGCAGGCTCAGGCTCAGTTGGGTCTGCGTGGAGCTCTGCCCGTCTCCCAGTCCCAGGAGATCTTTAGCTCCATCCCTCCATTCAGGTGCGCTATTACGCTCATACACAAACTACTGTCAATAAGAATTCATGCAGAAACACAACGTGCACATCTGTAGTCATTTATATGCATGAATCCAAATCCACCAAATATTTCTCTCTCTGTCCTGCTCATCCACTCAGTGTTCAGTCCACTATTAAACTGAGAAGCTAGTGAGCATATTTGATGAAGACCTGGTTTGTTAGGGTCTGAACACACCAGATTGGGCAGCATCAGGACAGTGGTTATGGAGCTAGTTTAGTGTCAATAATAATTCATGCACAAAAACATGTACACATGTGTAGCCAACTCTACATGCATGAAAACAAATGCACATATATATATATATATATATATGCATAAATGTTTGACAATACTTTTCAATATTTGTGAATTAAATATTTCTGTAATTAAAAACTGTATATATAAATATCATTATATACAGGTAAATATTTTGGTTTTGCACTGTAGTGTTTAGTATTGTATGTTTTATTTATACGCAGTGAGTATACACACATTGCGTAAATAGAAACGTATTTTGCATGTGAAAAAATATGTATAATAATAATTAAAAATAACAATACTTTTAAACATTATTTATTTACATTTTTGTGTGTTTATTAAACCTTTTTTTTTATAGCAGGATAGTTTTACAGGAAAATATTATTCCCAACCCTTCCCCTATAAACAAAATCAAATTACAATTACATATAAAAATGCTAAAAATAAACAAAATGGATGAAATAATAATAAAAAAATAGTAAATGGACATTTTCTGATAAATCTGAGAGTTGTGAGTGCTGGGGTCCGTACTTTGTACCTCGCTTAAATGATCTAAGATGATTTAGCATCTTTTAATCTTGATAACTGATCTCTGGCAAATTTGGTTCTTCAAACAATTTCCCGAATCAGATTAAAATGTCTGGATGAACTGATCTGAGATAGCTGCGTGTGCTGTCAAGGACTGATCTATGGATCCCTGAAATCATGATCAGCAATGCAATGATTGGCTGACAGCACAGTAGCGTAATGACATCATCTGATTAATATTCAATTATCCATGTGAGCAAACTTACAAACAATTCATAGTAAACTTTTTGTTAAATATGATGCCCAATAAATTACCACATTGGCACAGCAGTTCTGTCCATCGCAGAAAGTTTTAGCTACAAAATGAGTGCCCTGAACACAGATGCAAATGAACAAGCTTCCACAAGTAAGAATGCAGACGAAATAGTTGATAAGAAAGGAAAGATTAATGCAGTGGTGTGGAAGTAGTTTGGCTTTTTTAAATTCCGATAGACTTAGTTTCGGTGCTCTGCAAAGTGTGCCGGAGAGTGTTGCTGACTAGCAGCGGGAACACATCAAATCTGTTTCACTATTTAAAGCAGTTCCACCCGATAAAACATACTGAGAGTCAGAAGATAAGGCATCATTAAAGTTTAAGTCAACCTGTGGTCTCACCATCACCACCATCCACCTCCCCGACACTGAAACCAGCGGTGTCAGAAGAGAAGGCAATGAAGCAAACACAGATGGCTGAGGCGCCATGTCAGATTTAAATCAAACTTCGCTTATCAACACATGCATATACACCTATACTATTGAATGTTCAAAACATGTATGAAACTTGCGCATATATACATATAAACTTGATGCATGCATACACACGCACATGCATAAAAACTCGACGATCCTTGCATATACTCCCACATCAACACTCACATACACATAAACGCGCTGCATGCTGGCATATAGCACTCGCGCAAACTTACAAAACAAAATTCGCAATTATATTTATCAGGAATCAGGTTATTGCAAAGCTGATGAAATAGAAAGAATGTGATTTAATAGAGCTATTGTATCTGTTAAATAATGAAAATGTGTTATATAAAATATTAGTCTATATAAATAGACTATATAAAATATATATGAGATATTTATGTTAAACCTTTAATTTAATTAGGTAATTACATACACAAATATAAATAGACAGATAAGACCCTTAAAGCACGTTAAGATGAAAAGCAACCAGAATTATGAATATACTCAAACAACTCTTTTATTGCAAATATTAATGTAGCCTATACTCTTTTAGATTTTTTTATTATTATTTTTTCCCCAATGTTTTTTATGATGTAAATGTCATAATTGTAAGATTTTAATATTATTATGATTGTTAAATATTTAGCATATACAAAAAAAAAACACTGAAACTTTGTTCATCACGTTGGTCAAGCTAACCCCCACAAACTGTGTATATATATTTATCAGTGGAGTCTGAGAGTTTTATTTATTTGATAGTTTATTTTACATTTCTTGTTTGTAAAGGCTAAATACAAATAAAAAGAACATTATTAAAAAAACATATTGAACATTATTAAAAAAAAAAAAAGTTATGAGTCTGGAGGTATTATAGACTTTGCAGATATTTGTAGGTACAGACATCTATTGTGTGCATTCTTGGCAGTTTTTTCCTGTCTTTTTAATATTGTCTATATCAATATCGGAATTATATTGTATCGACCAAATTAAGAAATATATCGTGATATAAATTTTTGCCATATTGTCCAGCCCTAGGTATAGGTGTCTGAAAATTTTGTGAAGCATCAAATCACCGTCATATTAGCTGTCAAAACATGTTCATGACTGCATAAATTATTATTCCTTAAAAAAAAAAGTCTCATATTGTGCATGTCCATTATTATACACAAATTGTACTAAAGCGATCCAAATAGTTCATATCAATACATTTTATCTTTAAACCACCAGGTGGCAGTCTTTGCACTTATTTCGGAGTGCAGATTGCATTAGTTTTATTAATATATATATATATATTTTTTTTCTTTTTATATATTTATTTATTTATAATACCCCTGATCCGCTGTTGTGTGTGTGTTGTGCAGGTCTCAGGTGTACATGCACCCAAACCTGTCCCAGGCAAGTCCCATGGTGCTGTCGGGTGGAGCTGCTCTGAAAGGGCCGTACTCTGCCTTCCCTGGCCTGCAGCCCTCAGACCTGGTAAAACCGCAGTCCGGATCCCACTACCAGCCCATCAACGGCAGCACACCACTGGTGTATGACCAACCCACTGGCATGAGCACCTCGCAGCTGATGGACTCGCAGCTCATTCAGGCAAGATGAAACTCTGTGTAATATAGGACAGTTATTTATAAACTGTACATTTGCTCTGTTTTTGCCGTCATATAACCGGTTAAGCTGATCAGGCATTAATCTCTCTACTAATATTAAATGCATGTTCTTATGAAATATCAATGTTTTCTTTTTAGATGCAATAAACTTGATTTAGGGGCTCCAGTGCTCTATGCATGTAATATACACTCACCGGCCATTTTATTAGGTACACCTTACTAGTACCGTGTCGGACCCCTTTTACCTTCAGAACTGCCTTAATCCTTCATGTCAGAGATTCAACAAGCTACTGGAAATATTCCTGTGATTTTGCTCTATATTGACATGATAGCATCACACAGTTGCTGCAGATTTGTCGGCTGCACATCCATGATGCCAATCTCCCGTTCCACCACATCCCAAAGGTGCTCTATTGGATTGAGCTCGGGTGACTGTGGAGGCCATTT
>CAIGQZ010000686.1:2405966-2419399 GCA_903798205.1 Danio tinwini | reverse complement strand
ACACACACACACACACACACACACACACACACACACACACACTAATGAAAGCGTAACATAAACGTTGGCTGTTTTCAGAAGAGAATAGAGCTAAATGTGTAAACGAGGACGACGACTGTGTCAAACATGATCAGTGACTGAGATGGCACCAATTAGGTCTGGGCTCTGGCTGGGCCACTCAAGTACATTCACCGAGTTGTTGTGAAGCCGCTCAATTGATATTTTGGCGGTGTGCTTTGGGTCATTGTCCTGCTGGAAGATGAAGCGTCGCCCCAGTCTGAGGTCAAGAGCACTCTGAAGCAGGTCTTCATTCAGGATGTCTCTGTACATTGCTGCATTCATCTTTCCCTCTATCCTGACTAGTCTTCCAGTTCCTGCTGCTGAAAAACATCCCCACAGCATGATGCTGCCACCACCATGCTTCACTGTAGGGATGCTATTAGCCTGGTGATGAGCGCTGCCTGCTTTTCTCCAAACGTAACGCCTGGCGTTCACTCCAAAGAGTTAAATTTTAGTCTCATCAGAGCAGAGAGTTTAGTTTCTGATGCTCTGAGAGTCCTTCAGATGCCTTTTGGCAGATTCCAGGCGGGGAGTTTCTTCAGTCTGGCCGCTCTACCATACAGGCCTGATTGGTGGATTGCTGCACAGATGGTTGTCCTTCTGTAAGGTTCTCCTCTCTCCACAAAAGAATGCTGGAGCTCAGACAGATTGACCATCAGGTTATTGATCACCTTCCTGACTAAGACCCTTCTCCCCAGATCACTCAGCTTAGATGGCCGGCCAGCTCTAGGAAGAGTCCTGGTGGTTCTCCTTCTTTCACTCACGGATGATGGAGGCTGCTGTGCTCATTGGAACTTTCAGAGCAGCAGAAATGTTTATGTAACCTTCCCCAGTCTTGTGCCTCAAGACAATCCCAAGGGTTAAAGTAAAAAAAATCCTGAGCCAAGATTATTATTATTTTTTTGGGGGATGGAGAAAAACTGCACAGAAGGATTTACTTCAAATGTTGACGATAATAACAAAAATAAAGTAACAAGAGCCTAAAGTGCTTAAAATCTGGTAAACTGAGACCGAGATAGATTCACTTCAATGATTTTTCTTTGCACCATTTATTTTAAAGTACTATGTCAAATAAAGCATTTTCCTCTAAACAATAACAAATGCTCAAAGTGCTAAAGAACTGAACTGCTAAACTGAAGATTAGAAGTCAAATCAAGGCCATTATCATTTATTTTTGATATTTCACTGGGTTGTAAAAGTCCTGCAAACTCTTTCTTTTGAAGACATTTGGAGCAGAAGATAGAGCTGGTACAGTGGAGGAGGCTGAGGGTCTGCTGTTTGTCCAACCATGTTTTTTTTTTTCTTCCTCCGTCAAATAAAAATATCAGGCAACCTCAAATCGATCGCTCCACAGGTAACGTGCATTTAATTAATGCTCCGCTGTTATTATTATTTCACAAAACCTCTGTCAACATTTTAAATAAACGTCATTAGATTAAAGATCATGTCTTATGATTATGACTTATTTCCTCTGTCTCACTCAGGGTTCATGTGCGCGTGCTGCGTGTGATGAAAGAAAATGACATTGAACCTCAAGGCTCATATGCTGACTTTTTGTATAACAATTTTGTTGTTTACATATAATATGAAAGCCTCAGTTTGGTGCAGAGTTATCATTAGACAAAAATCAAGAACATCTTTGGATTTGTTTGATTGGTACAACAGAAACTCTGCAGTGCTTTCATTTGATTAAAGAATGCAACTGTTACATTTACTGATGTAACACGCGTTTTCCGCTCGAGCACACATCGCGCAACGGCAAAATGTAAGGCACCCAGGGCACATAAGCAGCACGTAAAACACTCGCGGTCGTTAGTAAATCATTCAACAGATGCCCCTCTCAATGCAAAAAAACAATAATAATATTATTTTATATATTATAAAAATAATATTTTTGAATTGTTTAACTGATACCATTAATCGGTCACAAATGCACCTTTTCGGTTAATCGGTTATTTTGAGCATCCCTAATTAAACAGCATGCACAGGCTCTAAAATTTGATTATTTTTTTTCCCTCACGGCCGCACACCAGAGATCCGGCACGATGCCGGAATACTTTAAGCTTTGTGTATATCTATATATACATGTGTGCGTGTACGTATATGTGTGTGTGACCTGGTTTAGTGGGAGTGGAGAAGGAACCGAAGCCCTGTGCAGCCACAGATCCGCCTCCGCTGCTGAAGGATCCGCTGGGCTTCTGCTCCCCGAACGAACTATTGCCGAAACTGAAGCCCTTCGCTCCACTGCTGCCGAACAGGTTAGGACCTGCAGCGCGCACGCACACACACACACACACACACACACACTGAATTGCATTATACAAATCGAAAAATCTTATTTTTCTGATCAACTGGAGAAAAACGTCAATGGCCTGTAATATTTCTGTGTGAACTATCCCTTTAAAAGGGAGCGTGAGCAGGATGTTGCTGAGACTTTTACTTCAGTATGTTGATGTTCTTCCAGCTGAAGCTGAATATTAAGTAGGGGGCGGGGCTTTGTTTTGAGCTCTATTCCCTCATAGCAAACTAAAAGCAAGAGGGGCGTGGCTAAGAATACTGTGTCTGGTGCATCAAACTGACATCATCAGAAAAGGAGCCAATCACAGAAGCAGATGCTCAAACTGAAGATTAATTGTGAATTAATTTAAACCGTTTAATTATTCACCTGAAGAATAACAATATGTGCCAGCAAAACAAACATTGTACCTGTAAATTTTGATTTCACAGACTTTCAAGCTCCCAGAACAAGAAAACAGTCAGCAAAATATGATCTAATTACCCATATTTATAAAATCTGCAGAAAATATGGAGATATCTTTGTGCCGTTTATTTATTTGTGTAGTGAATACAGCTGTGTGTGTGTGTGTGTGAGAGCACCTGTGTTTATGGGCTGTCCGAATCCTCCGGCGGCTGCTGGAGCTCCAAACGGGTTCTTGTTAGCAGCATCTTCACTGGGTTTCCCTCCGAGACCACTGAAAAACCCTGATCCTGATGAAGCGTTTCCAGCATTTGAGCCAAACAGACCAGCTGATGGAGCCTGATCACACACACATGCAAACACACCTACGTTACATTAGACCAACACACAGAAACAACCTGCAGTGTGTGTGTGTGTAAACACTGAAAAGATCAATCATGAATGAAAATGAACTATTTATTGGTTCTGGGGTTTTCAGATGTGTCTTTCAGCTCCAGGTGCTCTGGTTCAGTCCTGCAGGGTTTTGGATCTAGTCTTGATAAAATTCATTCATTTAGTTTCTTTTCGGCTTAATCCCTTTATTAATCTGGGCTCGCCACAGCAGAATGAACCGCCAACTTATTCAGCATATGTTTCACTCAGCGGACTCATACACTAGTGTCAATTTTAGCATACCCAATTCCCCTATAGCGCATGTGTTTGGACTGTGGGGGAAACCGGAGCACCGGGAGGAAACCCACGCGAACGTGGGAAGAACATACAAACTCCACACAGAAACACCAACTGACCCAGCCGAGACTCAAACCAGCGATCTTCTTGCTGTGAGGTGACAGCACTACCTACTGCGCCACCGCATCACCCTCTTGATAAAATAAATAAATAAATAAACAGTTTTCTAGAAGCCATAATGCCCTAATCGGCTGCTTCATGTGTGTTTGACTGGGTTTGGAGAGAAACTTTAGTATTAGTAGTAGTGTAATGGTACCATACTTACTTTCTCTGAATGGATCATTTGAATCAATGAGTTGTTTACTGGAGATTCACTCTGAACAGATCATTTGATTCAGCGAGTCGTTTAACGGGGACTCGCTTTGAACAAATCATTTGAATCAGTGAGTTGTTTAATAGGACTCACTTTGAATAGATAATAGGTGCGTTCGACATGAAGCACGGCTGCAGCCGGTGATCAACGAGATTAGCCAAGCGCAGGCGGGGGCGGAGTTGAAAATGGAGCCGTCAAGCCGGACACTTCGGGGGCTCAAAGTTGCTGCAGTCATGATGAGCGATCACATGGCGGGATCATTTATTTATTGAAATACCAACAACAGATTTGCAGTACAAATAAAACAAAATACAGTCTCTACAAACTATAGTTCATTTTTAAACAATGAGGGAATTATGAATTAAATTTAAGTAGCCTACATAACAAACGCATAAGAAATAAGGGGAAACCAGAGGGCACATAAAAAGGAAATAAATACCCACGAATAGGATTATTTTGGATAATGAAAAATTTTTAAAAAAGCACTTTAATCCAAAAAGATTGAACAAAATGACCAAAATAAATGAGCTGCACTTTAAGTAGACATTTCCCAGAAAGAGCAGCTACATCAGTGTACATTTCTGCATAAACAGCTCGACAGGAAATAAAATATTTTACAATCATATATTTTTATATTACATATTTTTATATAACTTAATTTGCTAAGAAATCGTCAGGATCAATGATGATAATTATTTTATTACAAGTCTGTAAGAGTTATTTGAGTTAATATTTAGATTATTTACTAAAATATATCATTTAAATAGTTTAAGAGGCTGAATACAGTAGCCTGTATAATAAAGGCAGAATAAACCTGTGCAAACAATCTAGTCTTTATGAACAAATTATTAAACAAAAGATGATACTGCAGTGAAATATGTGTAGTCTTTTAAGCATCATGTGTACAAGATAGAGACGGTATGAAGAGTTAATTGTTTGTTTTGAAATATGTGAGACGGAATTTGTCCAATAATAAACGCGAAACACATGTGGTTGTTGTCATGCGGTGAACTCGGTCAATCGTGTTATATTGGTGTCGTCGTCTTAGCTCCAGCAGGCCCTCTTCAGATGCTGCGCAGGCTGATCTTGGAGCACTGTCGCGGTACTTTGATGCCACATGTGACAGTCACATGACATCGGCGCAGCATCAAGCTGGCCAAAATTTCTAACCGGCATGCACCGCTTTAGGACAGATTTCGATCGATCTCCACAGCGCTGCATGAAGTCGAACGCACCTATTTACTGGAGACTGGTTCTGAATGAATCATTTGAATCAGTGAGTTGTTAACTCAGGAACAGATAAGCTCATTTCAATCCAGTTCTCAAAAAACTGTTCAATGCAACAGGTTAAAAAGTGTGTGTGTGTGTGTGTGTGTGTGTGTGTGGACTGTACCTGACCAAAGACTCCTGCTCCACTGGCCTGCTGTCCAAACACAGATGAGGAGGAGGAGGTGCTGCTGCCAAACCCTGAACAACAAACACACAGAGTCAGAAATCACTAAACAACACACACATACAGAGTCAGAAACAACACACACGTACACAAAACCCTGCACTGCAACAGTGCAACAACACACCACTAAATAAAAAAAAAATTATTAAATCATTAATCGCCGTCTCCCCTGACCTGATCACATTTCATTCATCAGGATTGTATGACTTTAAGACTGTAAGTCCCCCATTAAACTACAGCAGCAGCACATCAGAGCATGATATGAAGTGTAAAGCGTGTATAATATCAATCAGCACACTCTCCAGGGCTCAGCGTGGCTCTAGACAGCTGAGAACAGGCCGTCCTGCGGTGTCACTGGGGTCAAAGGTCACTGAATCAGCTGCTTATAATGTAAAAGTGTGTTCAGGAATGGGAGAAATCCTGCAGCGAAGACACACCCAAGACGGCTGCACATTCCAGACCCTCACGTTCATTCATACTACACAATGACACACCCTTCTGTGCAATTTTGATTCTTTTTTCCAAATTTTAGTGTGTAAGTGATGAGCATCAAGCTAAATGTGTCAATGAAGACGACTGCTGTTGTGTATAAATGTAAAAAAACAGTAAATAAAAAGTAAACAAACTAAAATAAAATGAGTTATTTAAAATTATACATGTTAAAAAGCACTTAAATTTATTAATCTCACAGGAGGGTGAATAATTTACTCTCGTGATCTAACGCTGCTCTTTTTTGTTTGTTTGTTTGCAAGTCACTGTGCATAAAGTGATCTACTAAATGAATAAACGTAAATAAAACCCCACCTGACGGTTGTCCGAAGCTGAATCCAGAAGACGACGCAGTGGTGGTGTTACTACCGAAAACAGCCCCCTGACCGAAGCCTGCGCTGGGCTGCCCAAAGCCAGAAGTGCTGCTCTGTCCAAAGAGGCCGGTGCCGGTGCTAGCCGCAGAGCCGGAGGCCCCGAATGAGAAGGACCCGGCGCTGGTGGCTGTGGAGGGCCCAAAAACACTGCTGGGAGCCGCAGTACTGGCGGACGCAGCCGGTGGCCCAAACCCAGAGCTGCTGCTAGCACTGAATGCTGGCTGACCAAAACTGAAGCCGCTAGCGGAGCCAGATGCAGCCGGAGGCCCAAAACCAGCACTCTGTCCAAACGCAGGTTTGCTGAAGCCGGAGGAGGCAGAGCTGGAGCCAAAATCAGAAGATCCGAATGCTGAGGTGGAGGATGGAGCAGAAGAAAACACTGGTGTTGGAGATACGGTGGACACCACCGCTGGAACTGAAGAAGAAGAAGATGATGAAGACTGATTGATGACTGTGTCTGCAGCAAGGCTATTTTAGTAAACAAAAACTAAAACTATTGGTCAAAACATTTTCGTCAAAGTAAAATAAAATAACATAAAAAAGATGAAATTAACAATAGTCACTGAAAAACGAACTAGCCAACAAACACCAGTAGATGGCGCTTTTACAACCAAGTAAATGTTATTTCAGTAAGCGAAAAGTAATAATGAGACTAACCTACTTTCATTAAATGAAGTAAAATAGAAAATTAACAATAAATGAAAAACGGAAACTAAATGAAATTAACAAGTCACTGAAAAACTAACCGAAATAACAAAAAATATATATATAAAAATGTTCATAATAAATAAGCACTGATTCTGTGGTGTTAATATCTGACCAGTGGCTGTTTAGAGAAACACCAGTAGATGGCGCTTTACAGCCAAATCAAGGTTACTTTAGTAAACAAAAACTACAACTAAGACTAAAACTATTGGTCAAAAATACATTTTGTTAACTGAAATAAAATAGTAAATAAACAATAAATGAAAAACAATAACTTAATAATAAAACTTCATAATTAATGAGCACTAATTCTGTGGTGGTAAATCGGATCAGCGGATGTTTAGAGAAACACCAGTAGATGGCGCTTTCACAGTCAAACCAATGTTATTCTAGTAAACTAAGACTAAAACTATTGGTCAAAACACATTTTCATCAACTGAAATATATATATTTTTTACCATACATAAAAAAAAATAAACAAATTAATAAATCACTGAAAAACTAACACAATAATTTTTAAAAGTAAATAATAATTTCCAGAACTTATAAGTAGGGCCAGACGGAATCTGTGGACTTTTTTTGCAATTTCTGCAGAGAATTTTGGTAAAAATCTGCGGATTTCTGCGGAATTATTTTGGGAGTCATAACTAAAACTCTAATATGTGTAATTTAAAAACTGAATAAATTCAGATTTACACACATTCACTCAAGTAAATAAACAGAATTAATGATGGGCTAAAAATCTGTGGAATTCTGCAGGCGCAGATTCCGTGTGGGCCTACTTATGAGCACTGACTTTGTGGTGTAAAATCTGACCTTTATAGAAACACCAGTAGAAGGTCCTTTTATAGCCAAACCAAGTTTATTTTAGTAAACGAAAACTACAACAAAGACTAAAACTATTGGCCAAAAAACATTTTCTTTAACCGAAATAAAATATTAAATTAACAAGACACTGAAAAACAAACTCAAAATAATTAGTAAAAATAATAATTTTCATAATTAATAAGCACTGATTCGGTGGTGTAAAATCTGACCTGCGGCTGTTTAGAGGCACACCAGCAGATGGTGCCTTTACAGGCAAACCAAGGTTATTTTAGTAAACAAAATCTACAACCAAGACTAAAACTGTTGTTTAAAAACATTTTCATTAACTGAAAGAAAAAATAAATAAAATTAACAACAGTCACTGAAAAACTGAAAAAAAAAATTCATAAAAGAAAGTAAAATGTTCAGAATTATTAAGCACTTCTGTGGTGTAAATTCTGACCTGCGCCTGTTTAGAGAAACACCAGTAGAGGGCACTTTTACAACCAAACCAAGTCAAACCAAAATTAGCTAAAAAACATTTTCATTAACTAAAATTAAATAAAAAATTCACAATAAATGACAAACTAAAACTAAACTAACTGAAATAAAATAATAATTTTCACAATTCATAAGCACTCAATCTGTGGTGTAAAATCTGACCTGCTGCGGTTTAAACAAACACCAGTAGATGGCGCTTTTACAACCAAAGCACATTAGTCCAGTGCAAGATTACACATAAAATGCACTCTATATTTTCAATTAAAATAGTATCAAAATAAAAACTAATTAAAAAAAGAGCAAAACTATAATAACCTTGATCTGCGGCACCCGATGGAGGAGCGAAGATAGACCCAGGCTTGTCAGATGCAGGAGCTGTTGGAGTTTCTGTGGACGCCGGAGCTGGTGTGGAAGTATTAGGGGCTTCAGCCGGAGACTCTGTTAGCGTTTCTGCTAACGGCGTTTCAGTGACTAGCGGAGCAGATTCTGAAGGTGGAGAAACTGATGGAGGAGGTGTAGGAGAGACTACAACCGCTGGAGGAGATGGAGGTTTGCTGGATTCTGCTGGAATAGTGGTTTCAGTACTGGCTGGAGGTGTGGATTCAGCTGCGGTTAATGGTTTAGGAGTACAAGGCTCTGCTGGAGATTGGGTATCATCAGCAGATGGAGCCAACTCAGCAGATGTTGTCATCTCTGGCTTTGCAGAAACATTTGTTGTCGTTTCTGGTAAAGGAGCGCGCAGAAGACTGCCAAAAGAAGAAGTGGCGGCCGCTGGAAACGATGATGATGATGATGATGATGATGATGTGGGAATGGAGAATGTCGGCTTTACTGACGGAGATGCGACTTCTGCTGGTTTGAATGCGAATGTAGATGAGCCGAATGCTTGTGTCGGTGCTGTTTTCGGAGGCTCTGCTGTGGATTCTGCTGGACTTACAGACTCTGTTGGGTTTATTTGGGCAGGATTGAAGGAGAAACCTTTAGATCCGTTTGCTGGAGGCCCAAAGATGAAGCCTGATGGAGCTTCCTTGAGTTCTTCGGTTTGGCCGACTCGTAAACCGGAGAAGCTGCCGAGGGTTTCTCCAGTGCTGGGTTTTGCAGCTTTCGGGGCTTCAGGAGAAGCGGAGATCACAGGCGCTGCTGCTGGAGACGACACTTTTGAGAAGGAGAATGGCTCCTCTGACACTACAGAGCCGAATGCCATTTTGGCTCCAGCACCGCTTGCAAAGGAGAACTTGCCTGGTGGAGCAGAGATCTTTGCTGTAACATAATCAGAATCAGAACGAGCTTTGTTGCCAAGTATTGCCAAGTTGTACAAAGTGCAGACATAAACATTAAAGTATATAAACAAATAACAGTAGCTCTTTAAAAGTAAAAAATGCAAAAAATAATAACTTTCCACATACAGACTGCAGTGTATATATGTGGTTCAGGTGGGAAAATTAAATGAGGGGGAAAAAGCCATGAGTGACTGATATAAAGGCCCAGTTTGGCCAAAATTGAATATTCGGTCATCATTTACTCATGACTTCCATGTTTTTGTTACTACTATGGATGTCCATAACACTTGTTTTGTTTTCAACAGAAGAAAGAAACTTATTGAAGGCGAGAGCACTTTTAGCTTAGCTTAGCATAGATCATTGAATCGAATTGGACCATTAGCATCTTGCTCAAAAATTGACAACTGTCCTATTTAAAGCTCTTCTGTACATGGTTTACTGTTCTGTCGGACTTGGTACACTACAGAAGAGCTTTAAATATAAATATTATCTACACTTTGGTCATTTTTTGAGTGAGATGCTAGCGGTCTAATCCAATTCAATGATATATGCTAAGCTAAGCTAACAGTGTTCCTGCCAGATATGGAGATCAGCCGAATAGAGCGATAAAGCTGAACTGATTAACATTAGAGGAGCTGTGAAATATTCACAAAATTCCAAATTTAACATTTTTATACTGTTTAACTGTAAATAACGTAAATGTATAAATAAAAAATAATCAAACAAAAAGTTGACAATTTTCCCATTTAAAGCTGTTTTGTACATGGTTTACTGTTCTGTGGGGCTTAGTACACTACAGAAGAGCTTTATTATGAATATTATCGACACTCTGGTCATTATTGAGTGAGATGCTAACGGTCTAATCTGATTCAATGATCTATGCTAAGCTAAGCTAAAAGTGTTCCTGCCAGATATGGAGATTGGCTGAATGGAATCTTAAATCTGAACTGATTAATTAACACTGTAAATTAGGAGCTGTAAAATATTTCCAAAATTCCCAATTTTACACTGTTTAACTGTGAATAAAGTAAATTTATAAATAAAAATAATCAAATAAAGTTGACAACTGTCCTATTTAAAGCTGTTCTGCACATTGTTTACGGTTCTGTCGGGCTTAGTACACTACAGAAGAGCTTTAAATAGGAATATTATCTATACTCTGGTCATTTTTGAGCAAAACGCTAATGGTCTAATCTGATTCAATGGTCTATGCTAAGCTAAGCTAAAAGTGTTCCTGCCAAATATGGAGACCAACTGAATGGATTCAAAAATAATAAAACTGAACTGATTAACTAACACTAGAGGAGCTGTGAAATATTCCCAAAATTCCAAATTTAACATTCTTTTTAACTAGTATAGTGTTTAACCGTAAACAACGTAAATTTATAAACAAAAATAATCAAATAATGTTGACCTTTTTCCTATTTAAAGCTGTACGTAGTTTACTGTTCTGTGGGGCTTAGCACACTACACAAGAGCTTCAAATAGAACAATTATCTGAACTCTTTGGTCCTTTTTGAGCAAAATGCTAATGGTCTAATCCAATTCAATGATCTATGCTAAGCTATGCTAAAAGTGTTCCTGCCAGATATGGAGATTGGCTGAATAGAACGATAAAGCTGAACTGATTAGCATGAGGAGCTGTGAAATATTCCCAAAATTCCAAATTTAACATTTTCTAACTTTTACACTGTTGAACTGTCAATAATGTAACGTAAAATTAATTGCCTGCATTTCTAAATAAAACAAGATGCATATGGAGCAGCTACCTTGACTGTTGTTGTTGTCCTGTGATTGTGAGGTGAAACTGAACCCAGATGACCTGTGAAAAGCAGATTGTACTGTTTGAAAACATTTATAAGCAAACAACAAAGGCCTTATCTTCATAATCCAGTACATCAGAAGCTCTCAGATGCTGCACACAGGTGTATAAACATTATAATATATACAGTAGATCTACAACCTACACTGAAAGAACGGTTATGATAACAGTAATGTGTGAAACTCACGCAGGAGAAAATGAAAAGCTCTTTGCGTTCTTCTCGCTGACAGATGAAGCAGCTCCTGCGTCGAGTTTAGCAGCTCCACCTGAAGCACAAATACAGCATTACAGCAGCACGTGTTAATAATAATGCACAGATCCACATTTCTGCATGCATTTCTACATAAATATTCCCCAGATGATGTTGAACAGATTCAGGAATTTCTCACAGTATTTCCTCTAATATTTGTTCTTCTGGAGAAAGTCTTATTTGTTTTATTTCAGCTTAAACAAAAGCAGTTTTTAATCGTTTTAAACTCATGTTAAGGTCAATATTATTAGCCCCCTTCAGCAATATTAGTTTTGGATTGTCTCCAGAACAAACCTCTGTTATACAATGACTTGCCTAATTACCCTTTAAATGTCACTTTAAGCTCAATACTAGTGTCTTGAAGAATATCTAGTAAAATAGCATGTGCTGTCATCATGGCAAAGAGAAAAGAATGAAGGAATTAGCTCATCTGCAAGTAAAAACAACTCAAGTAAAGCCCTGCAGTCTAACATCTACACTTTTTCATGAATATGTGAACTTGTACGTACCGAACACAAAGTTTGCTGCTGTGGCCTGTGCAGGACCGGCCAGCGGAGCGGAGACTTTTACCGCACCCTGAAATGACGTCTGTGAATGAAACAACGGTTACACTAAACTACTTGGCTTGTTAAAATTAACTCTGATAAAGAGCACTTTGGTGTTTGATTTTGCAGCTGTACAATTCCTGCAGACTCACTTTATTGGCCTCTACTGTCGCCAGAACCTGCTGAACCACCTGAGCCGCCGGGGCAGGAACAGACGCACTACAGACACACAGAAAATAAAGCAAAACCTTCAGACAACAATGGGTAAGGGGACAGCCTTTAATTAGTTTTAAGACAACATTTAAGGGTCAAAACCGGTTTGTTGCCAGTTTAATTGGGCCCACTAATAGTAACTCTGGGGGCCCCAAAAGACGTGGAATTGTCCTAACTCCCAACTTACTACTACTACTACTACTACTAATACTAATAACAACAATGATAACTAGGGATGCACTGATATGAAATTTGACCAATAAATAAGTTGATATACAGTATTAGCAGATAAATATAATTTTTCAGCATGATTGCAAAAACACAAAGTGAACCACTGATGTTCTTTTTAAAACTTCAGGAAAGTTTGAACTGATCTCTGAACTTCATTAATTAACTTTTTTATGATCAACTGTCCTACATATAATAAAATCTACTGCCTGACAACAAAAAAGATGCATAAAGCAACCAAGCTACTCAACATTAGCCAAAATCAAAACATCAGTAAAATAACTCAAAAGTGGTGTCAGCAAGCATGTGAAGTGATCCATTTTGTTTGTTTATTGGCTTAATAATATTCGCCTAATTTTGTTATCGCCCGATAATAATAAGATTTAAAAATAGCATTTATCAGCTAATATATTGATACGGATATATCGGTGCATCCCTAATAATAACAATAATACATTATACTGTATGAGGCACCTTTCAAAGGATTCAACATCACTGCACATCAGAAGCAATAAACAAAACAATAAATTGCAACATCAATAAACCATAAATATAAAGGCAGAAAAATGACAACACAGAAAAAACATCTTATAAGACGATATGGTATGGCACCAAGAACTATTTGCCCAGCCTGTGGATTAAAGCTAATAATAATGTAAATAATCTAACAGTGAATTAGAGTAGAGGAATAAAAACACAAATTGTTTTCCACAGCAAAGAATGTCTGAGGTAATCTGTCTATCTATCTGTCAGTCTGTCATCCGTCTATCTTTCCATCCATCCATCCATCTATCTATCCCTCCATCCGTTTATCTATCTATCCTTCCCTCTACCCATCCTTTCATTCACCTGTCTATCTATCCATCCATCCGTCCATCTATCCATCCGTCCATCTATCCATCTATCTATCCATCTATCCATCTATCTATCTATCTATCTATCTATCTATCTATCTATCTATCTATC
>CAIGQZ010000686.1:2375886-2403225 GCA_903798205.1 Danio tinwini | reverse complement strand
ACACACACACACACACACACACACACACACACACACACACACACACATATCCCATAATAAACACACACACACGCATGATCCAAGCTGACCCTGATGATGGCCTCATTTCAGACACACACATACACAGAGAGAAAAAAAGACAACACGCATGCACACACACAGTCAAAATACACATGCGCGCGCACACAAAATAGGTGCATACAGACATCTCTGATTTGGTAAGTGTGTGTGATCAGTGGTCTTTGTTTATTCAGATGGTAAAGTTAGTTGGTATGGTCAGCAGTGCTCTTTCAGTGTTTAAAGACAGACCTTAGTCAACATGATTGAGTGACTGAGTTTATAGTATGTTAATATCACTGCAATATTATAGACAAAGATCCGCTGTAAATGCTGCTCTCCGAGTGTAAACATGTAAACATCACAATCAAACTATTACCGTTGTGTTGGATTTTTGCAGCATTTTGTGACAGGATAGTCTAAACACACACGGCTTTCTGACGCTACCTACTGAGTGCATCTAAGTTACAGAGAAATGCAGCCGTTCGCCGTGCGGTATCAAACACTCCATTAAAACTCCACTCTCCAGCAGTTCCTCACTTTCAATATGTCGTTTGTCACGGGGGCATGCAGGAAATGTTCCTGAATAAAAGTGAAAGAGCTGAACTGCAGTTAAAGTCCACAAATTAATAATTTGTCAGATAATTGGATTACTGATGTCCATGTAAACACAGTCTCTGTCTTTCTCCCCTGCGTCTGTGTGTTTGTTTTGCCTCCGTAAAAATCAGCGCCCAAACGGAACCTCCCATTTTTATGCAAACCCATCCCTCTTTCACTCCCTCGATACTCCCACCTAAACAGAGCTGGACACACCCACTTTCCTGACTTTTTCCAAACTAGAGGTGTGAAAACACCCTGCTGAGACAGAGGGGTTTCGTGGCCCTTCAAGGACGTACTCACACCATGCTATCCGAACCGTGCCCAGGCCCGTTTCCCGGAAGTGTGAGTGCTCTTCCAACCTGGCCCAGTTGGAAGAGGTGGGCCTTGGGCTGAGGTGCGGTATGCTTACAGTATAAATGCAAGCACGCCTAAACCGGAAACTGAAAGTGATACGTGACTTTTAAGGGGCTGTTTGATATGGATTAATTAATCATTCGTACTGTTCAATGAACGCAAACTTTGAGGACTTGAGTGTTTGAGGACTTTATGAGAGTCAAAAGTGGCTGATCTGATCTGATCTGGCTGAAATATTAGACTGCGTGTCACCGCATATCAAACAATATAACTAAAGAAATGTCCACTGTGCTGAGCGAGAGCGCCTTCTCTTCCTAAACTGAACAGCGCATCAGATGACGTAAGCGCGCCTAGGCCTGAATGTAATGTGAGTGCGGATTGTCGGGGAGACGGGAGGGGGGACAAGTGTGCTTTGGACCGGTTCAAGGCAACTGTACATAGTGTGAGTACGGCCTAACTGTTTCAAGTTATCCAGAGCTGTATTACTCACAAATCTTGAATATCACAATATTAGTAAAATTATGAAGCACAACACTTCTTTTTCTCGTCAACACAAAAGGCAGTGTGGTGCGCCTCACGTTTTTGGAATGGAAAAGTGCGTTCACTGTGATCAACCCCTAAACACATATTTGTTAACTCGCGGGATGGTAACACGTGCCTACAGACGTATTTTGCCATTTATGGTCAGTGTTTTCGCTTTGTTATGTAATTTGTCATGTAAGTGAAATATCTAGGGCAGGCCTGTTTATTTTCTTCTTTTCAATTAGTTTATTCTTTATTTCTATAGTGTTGGAAACACTGCAGGAGCGTGATGTTCTGATATGTTCTGTATGCTGCTGTTCGCATGATAAAATAAATCAGTATTTTATTTAATGTGTCACAACACAGACTTTTTTATTATTATTTTTTATTAAATAATATTTTGATATTAATCTGATCAGTTAACGGTTAATGTTCAGTTAACAAGCGCCGGTTGTCGGTTGGCAAAATGAACCGAAATGAGCATCCCTTCATGCACACACACACACACACACACACACACACACACACACACACACACACACACACACAAATTGCCCAAACACACACAAATACAGAATACTTACACATGCACACAAGCATGCATGCACAAATGTATGTGTGTGTGTGTGTGTGTGTGTGTGTGTGTGTGTGTGTGTGTGTGTGTGTGTGTGTGTGTGTGTGTGTGTGTGTTGAAACAGCCCTAACTGTGCGCTGTGGTCTCTCACCTGATGACGGTGGACACAGGTACAGGTGGACCTTTATCCTTCAGCTCCTGCACATTCACCACCTGAGGAACTGTCTTCAGTGTGGACTCTGTCAGAGACGCTCCTGAGGAACAAACAGCACACACACACACATTTATATCTGCTCAGCATCTGAGAGAAAACTACACACACCACACACACTGATGCTGGAGTTTATTCACTAAACCTGTTTACAGCAGAGTTTATCTGCATTTATTGTTGTTATTGCATTAAAGGTTTCTCCTATTCATTCATTTTCTTTTCGGATAATTCCCTTTATTAATCAGGGGTTGCCACAGCAGAATGAACCGCCAACTATTCCAGCATATGTTTTACATAGCGGATGCCCTTCCAGCTGCAACCCAGTACTGGAAAACACCCATACACACACACACACACACACACACACACCCTATTCATTTTAATAATCTTGGCAAAAATAAGCATTTTTTTTTATGATTCAATATTCCAAAATGCACCTTAAGATAGGCAGTATGAAGCAGCTATTGTAGACTCTTGTGCAGCACTTATATAACCCAGCACATTAAATAAGAGTCAGAGTTGTGCTCACGGTGACATCTGTGTGTTTCAGAGTCAATAATAACTTAATTACAGCATTATATAATGATTCTGGCTCACTGACGTGATGTTTTAGAGGACATGATGAGCTGCAGTTGAACACCTAACAGGGTTTAGGCACAGAAGCATTCATTATTAATAATTTCAACATAAACTATGTGATATGTGACTACTTTCAATATGTATTATACAGAATGACACAAAAAGGGTGCACAAATAAAGCATAAGAAGAGGTTATTTACATAAACAGATAGAAATGATGTTGTTTTGTTTATTTATACATATTATATCTATATTTTATTTATTTGTTTATTTATTATACTCATTTCAGGATTCATACACATTTTTACTACTTAAATTCCCTGACTTTTCTCAGAACTTTCAAGTACATTTTCATTACATGAAACATTACATCATGTCTACATATATATGGTAAATAATAAGAAAAACAATGAGGTTTAAATTTATTACAGCATATCATAGAACATGCAACAATCTATTTAGTTTAAATGTGTTTTATATCTATGTTAAATTGATTTTGATAATGCTTAAGCAGCACTAACAATGTGAGAGCAAGTTTTTGGCCAAGGACAAAAAAAAAGTAAACAACTAACCTATATTCAAGTTAGAGCTGCACAATAGATCATTTCAGCATCGATATCCAAATGTGTGCATCCGCAATAGTCACATCTCAGGATAAGCAATGTTAGGATTATAGTTTAATAAAGAGTTTACTCATAATGGAGTAAAAGTTAATCATCTGCATGCATTTATAAAGAGATAGTTCACCCAAAAATGACTCCACATTTTCAAACATTTATGAGTTTTCTTTAGTTTTTAATGAACACAAACAGAATATAACTTAATAGCTCCTCTAGTATTGAAACGAGTGAAGTGTGAGTAAATAGTGAGTACATTTTAATCTTTGAGTGAACTGTCCTTTTAAGGCAGGGGTGCCCAAACTCGGTCCTGGAGGGCCGGTGTTTCTAGAAAGCCTAGTAAGAGCTTGATTGGCTAGCCCAGGTGTGTCTGATTGGGATTGAAACTAAACTTTGCAGGACTGAGTTTGGACACCCCTGCTTTAAGGCCTGTGACTGTGAACATTTCAATATTTCACATTTTAAACCATCAAGCCACAAAAAAATTATTGTAACTTTAATAAAGATGAAATAATATACAATGAAGACTATCTGAAGAATATCTGTACCTAAATAGTGAATACCTAAACACTATAATTCACTTTTATCTTTACTATACTTTATCTCTGCTTGTTATTTATTTGTTATATATTATTGGAGACCAAATCCAATCCAAAACCAAATCCAAAACCAATCCAAATACAAAAAATTGTATTCACATCGCAATATACATCGCAAAAATACAAAATAAGGTAATGTCAGATTATATATATATATATATTTATATATATATATGTACACTTCATATCTTTTATGAGCTCATATTACTAGATATAGACACATAAAGATGGTGTCTTCTGTTCACCAACGCTGTATTTATTTGTTAAAAAATACAAAAGGACTGTAAATTATTATTACAATGTAAAATCTCTGTTTTCTGTGTTAGACTGTAATTTACAGCCATCTTCAGTGTCACATGATACTTCAGAAATCACACTAATGTGAGGATTAAATAACATCATTGATTATTATCACTGTTGATCAGTGTCATATTGCGTAAACTGAATTAATTTATTATTTCAGGATTCAAAAATGATTAAAGAAGAAGAATTGATTTAAAACAGAAAATTTTTTTAACATTAGAAATATCTTTAAGGACATTTTTAATCAATTTAATGCACTGTAGCTGAACAAAATCACTCATTTATAATACAACTTTTTGCAATGGCATCAATATGTGCCGAGTCTGATGTTTGGTGTTTGTCGCCTCCTGGTGTTCAGAACACTGCAGCTGAGACGGATGGAGATATATTTCCTTAAAGCGTACGTACATACATATATATATATATATATATTCAAGTTTATTTCCCTGTTACATACATGTGATGGTAAGTGTGAAAACGTTTCACGGTTTATAAATATGTATAATAATAATAATAATAATAATAATAATAATAATAATAATAATAATAATAACGGCATGGCAGCTCGGTGGTTAGCATGGTGGCCTCACAGCAAGAAGGTCTCTGGTTCAAGTCCAGGCTAGGTCAGTTGGTGTTTCTGTGTGGAGTTTGCATGTTCTCCCCGTGTTGGTGTGGGTTTCCTCCAGGTGCTCCGGTTTCCCCCACAGTCCAAACACATGCGCTATAGGGGGATTGATCAACTAAATTGGCTGTAGTGTATGAGTGTGTGTGAGAATGAGTGTGTATGGGTGTTTCCCAGTACAGTTGGAAGGGCAACTGCGGTGTAAAACATATGCTGGAATAGTTGGCGGTTCATTCCACTGTGGTGACTCCTGATAAATAAGGGACTAAGCTGAAGGAAAATGAATGAATAAATGAATCAATGACCGTGAAATAAAAGTTTGGTCAAACCGCCCAGACCTAAGTGTGTGTGTGTGTGTGTGTGTGTGTACCTGGTTTCTGGCTGCTCATGTGTCTGCTGAGGGCGGCTCTTGCTGCAGCCTGAGAGGCAGGGATTGTAGTGGGCGTGGTCTTCTCTGAGGGCGGAGCGCCGTGTTTGACTGTTTTTGTGGCTAGCGCTGTGCTGTCTGCGCTGTCCATGTTGATCTTCGGCACTGAAACACAATCAACAGACACACTCTTAGTCTATGCTGACAATATTTTCAGCAGCTCAAACACTCTAACGGCTAATGGACAAACGGCTGCTTCTCACTCAGGGCTGCTGTTTATGCTAATGAGGGAGAGACGGGCACTAGTGGGCGGGGCTTTTCCCCTCAAAGGGAGAATGTCAATCAAAGTGTTTCATTCATCAAGTCTGATTAGAACAAACACAATTCATTACTGTTGACTACTAGAGGCTGAAGCTACTCACACACTGCTGACACACACACTACTGGGGGCTTAAACCCCGCATATAAAAGTGATTTTTATAGTATAAAGCATAAATGCTCCTGTTTGTCGGAGACTGACCGGTGCTGATGGTGTTTATAGAGCCGCTCTGCACTCTGCTGAATGGGCTGATCTGCGCACTGAAGCCTGGCTGGATGGAGGGCGTCCGCACCACTGCAGGGTGTCTGGAGACTGCCGGAGCCAGAAGCTGCACCGGCAGGGGCTCGTCCTCCTCCTCCGCCACCGCCAGCCTGTCCTCAGGTTCCTCCACAGGCTGTGACAGAGACGAGCTGGAGCTCACATCATCCAGATCCTCGTAAAACTGAGGAGAGAGGAAGGCCGAGCGAGAGAGGTTCGCTGACACACACGGAGAGAGAGAAAACTAGTCAGAAACATTATTACACACCATATGAATGAATGTACAGTTGTGTTAGAAATGAAAACATATTCATTTATCATTATTGCAGACTTCAGGAGCACAGGCGTGTGCGTGTGTGTCCTACCTGGAGCAGTGGAGCGCACAGGTGGAGTCTGACGCTTAGACAGGAAGTTCCTCAGCTGAGACTGTTTGACTGGAGTCATTTTAGCTGCACACACACACACACACAAACAATTCAACATACAAACACATGAATACACATGTATACACACATGAATGCACGCGCGCACACACACAAACATACTTGTATGCATGAACACATTTACACAAAAATGTATGCATATAAACATGTAAACAAACATGCACAAGCACACACACACACACACAAAAATCCATGCACATAAACAAGCATGTACGCATGCATACAAACACACACAAACACAAACATGTATGCATGCACACACACACACACACACACACACACACACACACACACGTTCACATACACACAAGCAAACACACACATTCACAAACACAAGCATACAAACACACAAGCTCACAAATGTACACAAACATGCATGCACATGAACACTAACAAGTACGCATGCATACAAACATGCACGCACCAAAACACAAACACCCACCCAAACACACAAAAATAAGCACAAGCAGGTACCCACAGAATGCATGCATGCACACACACGCACGTTCACAAAGACACATGCATACACACACACATACATATAAGCACAAGCAAGTACACACACAATGCATGCTCACACACACACATTCATAAAAGCATAAAACACACACAGTGAGATTCCACTATAATAACTCATACAGCTCATGTGTTAACAGAAGCATAGTGAGGCCTGTGGTGTTCAGAGCGACACACACTCAGCAAAGCAGATGATGAAGGTGAGCAGCTCGTCTTCACTACAGGAACTCAAGACTCTCTAACCTGGAGATTTAGCAGGAGCTTTAGGGCTCGTCTCCAGACTGGCCTTCAGGAAGGCATCCTTCAAACTCTCCAGTTCACTGTCCAGACTGAAGACACACACACACACAGACAACACGATTTATAATCTAATTACTTCCAAATACAAGTATATTCTGTGTTAATTAGGCATGCATGATATATCGGTGGCCATATCATTATCGGCTGATAAATGCTATTTTTTTTTATCGTTATTGGTCCGATATCAAAATTAGGCTGATATATTTAAGCCGATAGATTACATAACTGTACAGAACTGCCTGCCTCGCGCATGCGTGGGTAGAACTTGTTCAGACTTGTCCAGTGCACTATAATGGAGCTTTCTCACATTGTTCATTCCTTCAAAGTCCGTCCTCTCTTTTTTGTGGTATTGCTGTGCGTTATTAACTCTGTAAGTAACCATGTTCCTCATCATTGTAGATATGTTTGATAGAGAGTTATTGTGCATTTTGGTTTAAATCGCCTCAGGAAAAGTATTACATTTGTAAACATAACAGCAGCAATGCACACGTGCTAAACAACTCGATGGGTTGTCTGTAATCTAATACGATTATCTGTTATGATTGTATTGCTTGCCATGTGTTGATGATGTAAGATTTTTTTCAGTAAAAAAAAAAATCTAAAATGTCAAATTAATGCCGTATTTTCTAAACAGGGTTTCTGCAGATATCATAATGTCAAATTTAAGACTTTAAGATCTTTTTAGGACCATTAAGTATTAAATTAAAGACCTATATCACAATATTAAAAACACACATACACAAAGAGAAAATGCAAAAAAAAATAATTTATAAATAACAGGATTAGTAGCAAAATAAATGTATTCAAATTGAACAGTGCTGAAGACAGGTTAGATGCATTACTGAACTACAGGAAAAAACAAACAAACATCTTAAGGCTGATTCATACTTTCGCCTGGTGACGCATCGTGCACCTCTGCTGACTGCGTGCACACCTCAAACAGATGAGCCTCTTTAAAATGACAGGGGACGGCCAAAAGAAACCCACCGTGAAGTCAGACGGATAAACAGAGTAGTTAAAACTTTTAATAAAACTTTAATGCATCACTTGCTTTTGCTCATGTCTCAGACAGTTCTACCTACTAAAGTTAAATATGACAACAGAACATGGCTTGCTCTACAATTATATTTTTTATTATGGAAAGAATAAAAAAAATAAAATAAACGCACTGCAATAGTACACTATTATTATTATTATTTGTTCTCTTCTTATATGCTAAAAAGGCAATAATGGTCCAACATTCCTGACCATTATCACCAATAAAGCCTAGAGAAGCAGGGCATCAGCAAAAACTGATTTTTATCCCTTTACAGTTATCAAAGATATAATTTGTTCCTTAATTTTAGTTTGTAAATATTAAATTGTTTTAAATTTAAAATTGTAATATATACATCATCAGTGTAAAACCTATGACTGGTGGAAAAACATATTCTGTAATATTAAACCACACGGGTCTTCACTTATGTCATGGACTCTCTTTTTGGTTTTAACAAACTTATCCCTAAAGTTTTTCTAAACTTTTACAAAAACTTTCCTCCTTTCCCACTGCTGTTGTAATTTCTAGCCAAGAATCTAGTTCTCCCTATGATCACGCATGGACGGATCATAAATCCGAATTTAAATGAGCATTAGACGTAGCGTTACACGGACACCGGAAAAATAAAACCTGTGCAAAAATATTTTAGACCTAGAACAGCGAATTTAAGACTTTAGGGCCTTTTTAATCTCCATTTTAAAATTTTACACTTTTTAAGACCCCGCAGAAACCCTGTCTAAAATAAATCATACTATCTGTATTTAGCTTTTTGACAGTGGCTCTGATCTGCCAAAAACACCTCTGAAATCGCTTTTTCGGACAATGACATATTTGTACATGTGTACATTACTGTAACACGTTTTATTCAAGAACATTTGAGCTGGTTTCAGTTCTTTATTTTACTTGTTTGTTAATTAAATCCGATTTTGTTATTTAACCGATAATTTTTATGCAACAGTCAAGTTACATGGTAATCTGCTATGCAATGAACAGGAAATGAGACTTGGCATGCAGATTTATGTCAAATCATGAATATAGGTCTATACTATCACCTTGCAATTTTAAAATTATAGCTTTGTTTGCTTTGGGTTTAGACTATTGAGTTCATAAGATCAGTTCAAACTTTCATGAGGTGTATAAAAATATAACATTTTGAAATATTTATATTTATCGGCCTATACACATCGGTTATCAGCCTCCAAATCTAAAGAGTTATTGATATTGGCCAAAATCATTATCATTATCAATTATTGGCCCAGTCCATATCGGTGCATGCCTAGTGTTAATAAATGCTAGACTGTTTTAAAAAAGTCATTGTGTGATGTGCTTTCAGTAGTGCTAGGCAAAGATTATTTGTATGCAAAATAAAAGTTTGTTTTGACAAAATATATGTGTGTGTATATATATATATATAAAATTATCATGTATATGTAATAGAAACAAAACTGTTTTGTTACATAGATATTTAAATGAATATATATCATATACATTTTATATCTAAATATACATTTTCTCAAATATATGCATGCATTTATAGATATGTTATAGATATATACACAGTACACACGTCAATTTTTTTTTTACTTTGAATGCAATTAATTTCTGCCCAGCACTAGCTATTAAAGCCCTTAGGAAGGTTTTTAAGCCGAAATGTATTGGCAAAATTGTTAATAAAATGTCTCTAACTTTGGTACAAGAAGTGCTGAAATCTCCTTTAATTCCCATCAATATAAACATCACAGCTTTTTAATCCGATCAGACTCATTTCCGAGGGTGCTGATTGGTGCAGACTGACCTCTGTTCAGTGGGTGTGGATGGTGTTCGGCTGCTGAGGTTCCACAGTGTAGATCCCCTGTAGAGCCGCAGTGTGTGGAGGTCAGAGGTCAGACGGTCTAGACGCTGCTTCTGCTGGTTGATGATGTCCTGATTATTGGCCAGCGCTGCGAACAGAGCCTCTCGCTCCGGGACGATCATGTGACTGCGGGACAAATGCAGCGTTTGCGTTACCTTTAATAACACTGCTTTGTTTTGTCTTCACATTTATTTTCCAAACTTGGCAGACGGCTGCTTCTCACTCAGGGCTGCTGTTTATGCTAATGAGAGAGAGAGATGGGCACTAGTGGGCGGGGCTTTCCCCCTCTGATGACACGTATAAAGGGAGAATGTCAATCAAAGTGTTTCATTCATCAAGTCTGATTATAACAAACACAATTAATTACTGTTGACCATCAGAGGCTGGAGATATTCACACACTGCTGAGACACAACTGGGTTTTAACCTCTTATAAAAGTGAGTTTTGCACAATAGTTCCCCTTTAATTTGCACAAATTGAAGGGTAATGGACAGACGGAAACACGCTAATAAAAGCAAACACCAGATCAGCTCACCGCTGTTTCTTCTTCTTCTCCAAGTGTTTTTCCCACTCCACGTCCAGCACATCGTTCACGTCCTCCATAGCGAATTTCACATACTGGTACAAGCGGCGGATCTCCTGTTACACAAACACACATTTATCATCACAGAAACAGTCATAATTATTCAGGATTCCTGACTCAATTTATCTGTATACTTGTACAGTTAAAGAGAAATTTATTCACCTTCCACATATACAACGAATGCTATTTACCTGTGTTCTATAAATAAAGTTTATTGAAAAATAATAATAATAAAAATAAATTATAATCAAGTTTTCGATCCTAATAAGTAATGATCGAAAAAGTCTTCTTGATTTAAAGAGTTTATCTATTTGGACTAGAAACACACACACACACACACGCACACGCACACGCACACGCACACGCACACGCACACGCACACACAAAAACATTTTTTGCAGTTTAGGATTTTTTACACTTTTAAATTTTTTGTATTTCTATTTCAACAAATCTAAAAGAAATAAGATTATCTCCAGAAAAAATAAATCATATTTAAATCATAAATCAAATAAGAAATCATATTCAAATCTTATTCGTCACATCAGAGTCATAGACAGAATGACATGCAGAATGCTACAACCACTCGTGACCTAACAATAATAGTCTAAATTTTGGAGAGATAGAAATGCATCAGAAAATAAAAGCAAATATAAATGATTTCAATATAGGGCTGGGTGCTAAAATCCGTATCGATATTTATTGACCGAACATTATTGTCAATATCGACAATAAAAAGATTCGGTATTTAGTTTCGGTATGTAGTGCTATTAAAATGTGGCTGCTGGGCGTGTCTTGGAAGCATTGCCAATATGCTTAAGGTGTCAGTTTGTCATTTCCAATGGTGGTGCGCGACTTGCACAACGTGCACAATACGAATATGGGAGTGACATGCACACATTTTTCAGCTGCACCTAGTTAAAACATCTAAACTTTTTTTAATGACGCGAGCGCACCATGAGTCATGAAGGTAGAACTAACCATTTCAGTAATAACAGCAGACTAATTACCTCAGACAAACACTGCAGCGCTTTTTACTTTTCTCTATAAAATTGTATCGAAGCTGCAGCAATGATTTGTCCATTTGTCATCCTCTGAAAAAGCGCTTGATGATCGCCTAGTTATAAGAAACGCCAGGGGAGCACGAGCGCAAAGTCTATTGTAACTGATCAAGGAATCCACTCGCTCGCGCTTGTCACTTCAGGCCAGAACAACAGCACATGTGAAAATGAGTGTCGTATAGCAGCAGTGAGGAGATTGTAAATAAAAAAAGATGTAAGGATGTCGCCAGAGTGGCTTTTTGGCTTCTTTTCTTGTGCATCTCAGCCACTAGCTCCCAATCTAAATGAGTTTTTAGCATAGGGGTAACAATATAGTCATTCAACTTTCACAATCTGTAATGTTGCACTGTGTATTTGAGTAATGATGGCTGGTTCCTTAAAGCTCAGATTTGATCATTATAATTTTTGTTGTTGACAGAGTTTGAGGTTTAATGTATCATTATTATTCACACCTTAAAGTTCGCTTTCACTGTTCAGCCTTCACACTTTACCATTTCACACACCAAGTAACATTTTAGTAATTTAATAGCTTAGTAATGCTGATAAATTAAAATAAAGTGGTTATAAAATCCTAATACTCCTAAATGTATTGTTAAAAATATATTCAATAATTATCGATATCGAATGATATAATACATGATATCGTGCTAATTATTTTTGCAATATCGCTCAGCCCTATTTCAATATATCAAAATATAGAACAGTTAATACTGAGAGAAGTGTCCTTGCTCCATTAACCTGCACTTAGGAAATATTAAATATGAATGAATCATGTTGTGTGTGTGTGACCTTGAGCTGCTCGTCCCGCCGCGGGTCTAGGGGTTTCTTGTAGAGCAGCTGCAGGTAATCTTTATCCTGGTTGAGTTCGCTCTGAGATCGCGCCTCCTCAGCCCCGGCGAAACCCTCCAGCAGACTGGTCTTCAGCACACTGATGTCTCCATGCAGAGACTGACACACACACACATCAACAGCATTAATAAACACACTAGGCATGGGACCAAATTATACCAAGCAAGCATATAAGTCTGGTTGGAAAAGGCATGTCTTAGCATATCATGAAAAGCTAAGGAAGTATTTAAGGAATGGAATATAGATATCGCTGGTAGGCCAAGGCAAGGACTGCTTTTTGACCTGGAAAAGTAAATGCTAAGTATAAATAGCTCCTTTTCGGTATAATTTAAAAAAGAAAGTCTCCATAAGATGCAGGTTGTGTACAATGCCTTCACAATGTTCACTGGATATTATCCTTCCTCGTCTTCTTATTCAGGTATTTGAGGTGGTTGAATTAGACCAGGGGTGTCCAAATTCAGTCCTGGAGGGCCAGTGTCCTGGAGAGTTTAGCTTCAGCCCTAATCAAACACACCTGAACCAGCTAATCAAGCTCTTACTAGATATACTAGATACTTCCTGGTCGGTGTGTCGAAGCAAGTTGGAGCTAAAAAAAATTTTTTCTTCCTCATCTGCACATATTGAGTGTGGTGTCCCCCAATGACCTATTTTGGGCCCAGCTCTCTATTCCATCTACATGCTACCCTTGGCTGCTATCTGTAAGAAACATAAATGTAAACTACCATCTTTATGCTGATGATACTCAGCTTGACCCGTTTTACCTGTTGTAACGAGATTAAGGAATGGTTGTCTGGTAATTTCAATCAAAAACTGAAGTGCTAGTGTTTGGCCCTCTGAGTGTCTGTGAATCGACAATTAATCAATTAGGTTTGTTTGAGCCTAAGGTCCACAGTCACGCAAAAAGCCTTGGGGTTATTTATGACACAGAGTTAAAGTTTGACAAGCAAATAAATTCAGTTGTCAAAAGTGGTTTCTATCAATTAACGAACATTGAAGCCTTTTCTGTCTTTTAAGGAGTTGGAATCCATCATCAATGTTTTTATTATGTCCAGATTGGACTACTGCAACTCTTTGTATTCAGGAGTTTTGCAAGCTTCAATTGTACACCTGCAGCTGGTTCAGAATGCAGCCGCTAGGGTTTTAACTGGACAGAGCACATTTCTAGTATCTCACAAGTTTTATCATCCCTTCACTGGCTCCCAGTCCAATTTAGGATTCAGCACAAGTTATTGTCATTTGTTTTTAAAGGTTTAAATGGTCTGGCACCTACTTACATCGGTGAGCTTCTTCACTGGCATACTTCATTGAGGCCAATCAGGTCGGAAAACTAGTTTCAGCTAGTTGTTCCCAAATCACGGTTGAAATCAAGAGGTGACAGGGCTTTTTCTATCATAGCCCCTCGTCTGTAGAACAGTCTGCCTTTACATATTAGGTCATGCTCTTCCCTTGGTGCTTTTAAATCTCATTAAAAAAAAAAATCACCTTCTGTTTCATGCTTTTTGATTGCTATTAATTAATTTTAATCTGTTTTACATATTTTGCTTATATATAAATATAAAAGTATAGATTTTGTATGCTGGTCTTTTTGTAAAGCACTTTGGTCAACATCTGTTGTTTTTAAATGTGCTCTATAAATAAAGCAATGATTGCATGAGGATTCTGCTTAAAAACCTAGATGGTGCAGTGGAAGTGAGCTATTCTGTAAGGTAAGAGCTCGATCATTTAGTCTATAGGTTTATTTGTCGACTGGAGAATTCTCAGATTATCTTTTTATTGTTGTTGATAAATGCTAGGCCTACTGAGGCATGTCATCAGTCATGGTTACCGTCATTTTTAATCTATATCGTGTGGTTTGAATTGCTCTGTTTGGCTTTTGTTTCTATTGGAACTAGTGTCCGGAAATGAAATAAACTAAATATATCGTTCCTGTGGTATATGTACATTTTTTTAACATGTTGGCACAGTACTGTTATTCGTTACCTAACTGGGGAATGTTTTCATGCAGTGTGTAATATCATTGCGCTTCCGGCAGAAGTCAGGGTACGGCAGCAAATCTCCTTGATTATTATGCCAGAAAGAGAGTACAGTTCAGACATATCAGTCTAGAAAATAACAACTTCTAATTTTCCATCAGTGGCAGCATGGTGGCTCAGTGGTTAGCACAGTGGCCTCACAGCAAGAAGGTCGCTAGTTTGAATCCCAGCTGTATCAGTTTGCGTTTCTGTGTGGAGTTGCATGTTCTCCCCGTGTTGGTGTGGGTTTCCTCCGGGTGCTCCGGTTTCCCCCACAGTCCAAACACATGCGCTATAGGGGAATTGATTAACTAAATTGGCCATAGTGTATGAGTGTGTGTGTGAATGAGTGTGTATGAGTGTTTCCCAGTACTGGGTTGTGGCTGGAAGGGCATCCGCTGTGTAAAACACATGCTGGAATAATTGGCGGTTTATTCCGCTGTGGCAACCCCTGATGAATAAATGCACTAAGCTGAAGGAAAATGAAATGAATGAATGAATGAATGAATTTTCTGTTAGTCTTAGTACACAACATAAAGGTCGAGCTTTAGTTAGGCAAGTCATCTAAACTCCTCAGTCATTTGAGTGAGATTATGGTTTAATGATCTATGCTAAGCTGAGCAAGCAGGTCCACGCACACATATAGAGCTCTACAGTAAACAGATAAACAAAAGTGTATTTGTGAAATAAGTGCAGAAAAAATATGGTTATCATATAAATATTAATGCATCTACTGCTAAGGAGTAAATATGCAATAGATCTGCTAAAGTATTCATGCAGGGTTTTTGCAGATATAATAATGTCAAATTTAAGACTTTTTAAGACCTTTTTAAGACCATTAAGTATTAAATTTAAGATCTTTATCACAATATCAATAACACGCATACACAAAGAGAAAATGCAAAAATCACAAAATTAGTGGCAAAATAAATGTGTTCAAATTGAACAGTACTGAAGTCAGGTTAGATGCATCATTGAACTACAGGAAAAAAAAAATCAAACATCTTAGGGCTGCTTTATACTTTCGCCTGGCACCGCATCGCGCACCTACGCTGACTGCGCGCACCTCACAAAACAGATGAAGCTCTTTAAAATGAACGAGGACGGTCAAAAGAAACCCACCGTAAAGTCAGACGGATAAACAGACAAGTAGGAAGTTTCTGGAACTACGTCATATCATTAATATTCTTCAAGATTTTTAAACTAATTATTTTTTATTATTTTTATAAATTATTTAATGATTATAAGGATTTTTATAACCATTCAAGATTTTTTAAATCAAACTATGATGCATCACTTGCTTTTGTTCATATCTCGGACAGTTCTACCTATTAAAGTTAAATATTACTGACAACAGAACATGCATTGCTCTACAATTATATTTTTTATTATGGAAAAAATAAAAGCTAAAAAAGCTAAATCACATCACACGCACCCGAAGCGAACCTCCGCAAACACAGCGATGACGTCACATTCACCACTCGCACTGAGTTCAATAACAAAAAGCAGATTGGCTATTGCATGTTGGTCTCATTTGTAGTTGTAATACCACAAAATACATTTAGACTAGTGAAATAAAGAACTACAACACCACGAAAACCGAAGCAACAACAACAAAAAATAATTTAAATTAGCATTAGATGTAGCGGTACATGGACATCAGAAAAATAAGACCTGTGCAAAAATATTTAAGACCTAGAACAGCGAATTCAAGACTTTTTAAGGTCTAAAATATAGATTTTTTAAATTTTAGACTTTTTAAGACCCTGCAGAAACCCTGTCATATTTTGTATCAGTTATTAAAAATATATGCATGTCCACGTTAGCTCTAAACTGTTAAATAACATGAATTAATGGTAATATTAGGATAACACTTTTGTTTTAATTTGGAGAATAAGATGAGACTAGATAAATGCCTCATTCTGATATTCTAGCCTTTGTTTACCTTTCTAAAATTGTACACTTTTAATGTAATGGATTGTTTTCCTTGTGTTATTATTTTTCAAGGTATTGTATAGAAGTAGATAGAAATAGAGATTCGAGTAGTGACAACACTAGTCATTTTCTGTTCTCAGTACACGATGTAACAACATAAGGGTCGAGCTTTAAATAGGAAAATTATCTAAACTCTTTGCTCCTTTTTGAGAGAGATGCTAATGGTCTAATCCGATTCAATGAACTATGCTAAGCTAAGCTAAAAGTACTCCCACTAGAGGGAAAGATCAGCTAAATGGATTTAAAAAAACTGTTTAGTGGAGCTGTGAAATGAAAATATTCACCAAAGAATTGTTTCGTTAACACACTCATCTCTGTGTGTGTGTGTGTGTGTGTGTGTGTTATACCTCAGTGGTGTCTTTAATCTCCAGTGTGAATGTGTTCAGGTTTTCCGACTCTTTCCGCAGGTCCCTCATGTCGTCAGTGCTGCCCACCCTGAAGTCTGCGTTCCTGCAGCGGCTCTTCAGATCCTCCAGCTCCTTCTGGAAGAGTCCGATCTGAAGACAGAGGAATGCAAATTAATGAGAAACGGAAATATTTCAAAACACACCGTAGTGAAGATTCACCCTGATCACACGCAGGAGAGAGAAGATACAGGCAAATCAAACCATGTTTATAGCTTGTTTGTTAAAGTGTTGGTGGGCTTTTGTGCAGGGTGCAAATTACAGGGGGGTTTGGGAGAGATGGGAGTGTGTGTGTGTGTGTGTGTGTGTGTGTGTTAGGGTTGTAACGATACTGGAATTCGGTACCAATCGATACTGAAGTTTTAAAAACGTCCATTTTCCGCCAACATCCACTGAGCACGTTCTTAAACACTGCTGATTGGCCATTGTGTTCAGGTGCTCAACAGAAATGACTGTGATTGGCAGTGAAGGTCATCAGTTCACCGAACTCACCACTGTTTACTGAGTGTAAACACAGATACAGGGACATTGGAGCGTTTTAAAGCTACGTCGATCAGCTGGTTTGTCTATAAGCTGACATTTGAGCAATCTGCTGATGAATCGTGGCTTTAAAAACGGACGTTTTTAAAATTTCAGTATCGATTTATACCGAATTCCAGTATCGTGGCAACCCTAGTGTGTGTGTGTGTGTTGGAGCTTTACCTCCTCCAGTATTCCAGTCATGACCGGGTCCGAGTCTTTCTTCTGCTGCAGCTGCTTCTCCAGCGCCTTCACAGACACAGACTGACGAAAACACACACGTTAGTGAATTTTAACACAAGTTTTTGGGAATTGCAGGGACATTCGATAGGATTTTACTGTTTTATACTGTTCAAACTGTATTTTCTATTGCTCTACAGCTCCAACCTAAAATCCTACACTTCACGGGAGACTGTAGTTTTACTTTCTGAAAAATCATAAATAAATAAAACGTTCTGCGTCCTTTTTAAAAGTTTTGGGAAATGAGCATATCAGCAATGTCCTCGTAATTCACATAATACCCGTGTCAGAAACATGACATCATTATAAACATTTGTGATGTCACACACACACACACACACACACTAGTTGGTCATTTTTATATCTCACTATATAAGTGAGGACAATTGATCCCTCACAAGTTTAGCTAAACAGCTGCACACACACAGGTTTGTAGCATTACATTAGTAAGGATATTACATAGACTTCCATTGTTTTTCTCTCAAGTCAATAATAGTGTCTGTGGTCTAACCCTAACCCTAACCTAAACCCATATAGCAACAACTGCACATCAATACATACTAATAAAAACATTCATGCATTCATTTTCTTTTCGGCTTACTCCCTTTATTAATCAGGGGTCGCCACAGTGGAATGAACCGCCAACTTATCTAGCATGTTTTACGCAGCGGATGCCCTTCCAGCTGCAACCCAGTCCTGGGAAACACCCACACACACTCATTCACACACATACACTACGGACAATTTAGTTAATCACTTCCCCTATAGCGCAGGACTGTGGGGGAAACCGGAGGACTCGGAGGAAACCCACGTGAACACGGAGAGAACATGCAAACTCCACACAGAAACACCAACTGGCCTAGCCTGGACTCGAACCAGCGACCTTCTTGCTGTGAGGCGATTGTGCTACCCATTGTGCCACCATGACGCCTAATAAAAACATCTTCTACACAATTTATAAGCACATTTAAATAGTGAGGAGCAGTGAAATATTAACATTAGTGGGTCGTTTTTATATCCCACTATATAAGTGAGGACAATTGAGCCCTCACATGTATCGCTTAACCTGCACACACAAATGCACAGTTTTAATGTGGGTCAGTGCTGTACCTGTGCAGACGGAGTGCTGGACACAGGAGCAGCAGGAGGAACACTAACCCGAGACAACACTGAAACACAAAACACACATATGAAAATAATCATCATCAAGATCAATTTTAGCTTTATTGTCATTCCTCTACATGTGTGGACATACAGTGGAATAAATGTAACTTTTTCCACAGGACCACAGCTACAATCATAAACATAATCATAAATATGAGCACAACACTGGATGCATTTTAATCATACACATGACTAATATACTGGAGCGGTAACCGAACTATATAAATAAAATACATACTGAACTATACACAACCTAGGACAGACTATACAAGAACTTTTACATAAGACAGAACAATATTCTATGAGATACTGAGCAAAAGAGGCATTTAAGGATGAAGAAAACAAGTAGTACAACATGATTTACGGTTCATTCACAGATAAACATTGTTTTCCTTATTGAGTCCTGGTAAGATGGTCTTTAAGTAAAGTGTCTGGTGCATATGGAGAGAAGAGTGTTTCTACAGGTGGTTTGTCAACCCCACTCACCATCATCACCCTTACTTTTTTTTAATAAACAATGCTATCTTATTTATATGCATTTTTCATGTCAGCATTTAATTGCACTGAATTAAAAGCTGTGTGTTTGTTGTGACAGTGGTGGTGTGAGTGTGTGTGTACCTGCAGGAGATGAGGGTTTGAGTGCTGCTGTTGTGGAGCCGCTGGACTCTGCTGGGGGTTTGGGTGTGGAGGTCAGAGAGAACGGCTGAACAGGAGCCTCCACTGCTGAAAACCTGCACACACACACACAGGCAGGCAGGCAGACAAACAGACACATAAGCACACAGAGATGCACACACAGAGACAAACACGTACACATACAGGATCATACAGGGAATATGTAATCTAAACTACATAATCAGAGTCCAATTAATCAGACTTTTAAAAATGTAATCAGATGACACAAATTGCAAAAAATGATTGTCTTCCTCAGTTGTGTTGATTCTAATCTAAAAATATTAAGAAATTCTTAAAATCAATAAGCATTTAGACAAGCAAAAACATTTATTAATGATTTATTTTATATTTTATTTTCAGATATAAATAAAAATTAAGTGCATTTCTCCATAAAAAAGCTAAATAATCTGCAAATGGGGTAAGCAAAGTAAAATTGAAAGCGTACCTATTCTCATTTCACTTAGTGTTACCTAATGTAATGTATTATCCTTTTACAATTTATATTGTTTATAGCATTTATACACTGATCATATACATACACTCACTGACCACTTTATTAGGCACACCTTACTAGTACCGGGTTGGACCCCTTTTGCCTTCAGAAGTGCCTTAATCCTTTGTGGCAGAGATTCAACAAGCTACTGGAAATATTCCTCAGAGATTTTGCTCTATATTGACATGATAGCATCACACAGTTGCTGCAGATTTGCAAGCAGAACATCCATGATGTGAATCTCCCTTTCCACCACATCCCAAAGGTGCTCTATTGGATTGAGCTCTGGTGACTGTGGAGGCCATTTGAGTACAGTGAACTCATCGTCATGTTCAAGAAGCCAGTCTGAGATGATTGGTGCTTTATGACATGGTGCATTATCCTGCTGGAAGTAGCCATCAGAAGATGGAGACACTGTGGTCATAAAGGGATGGACATGGTCAGCAACAATACTCAGGTAGGCTGTGGCATTTGGTACTAATGAATTTTGGTACTAATGAACCCAAAGTGTGCCAAGAAAATATCCCCCACACCATTACACCACCACCACCGGCCCGAACCGCTGATACAAGGCAGGATGGATTCATGCTTTCATGTTGTTGAGGTCAAATTCTGAGCCGAGCATCCGAATGTGTCAGCAGAAATGGAGACTCATCAGACCAGGCAACGTTTCTCCAATCTTCTATTGTACAGTTTTGGTGAGCCTGTGTGAATTGTAGCCTCAGTTTCCTGTTCTTAGCTGACAGGAGTGGCACCCGGTGTGGTCTTCTGCTGCTGTAGCCCATCCGCTTCAAGGTTGGACGTGTTGTGTGTTCAGAGATGCTCTTCTGCAGACCTCGGTTGTAACGAGTGCTTATTTGAGTTACTGTTGCCTTTCTATCAGCTGGAACCAGTCTGGCCATTCTCCTCTGACCTCTGGCATCAACAAGGCATTTGCGCCCACAGAACTGCCGCTCACTGGATATTTCCTCTTTGTCGGACCATTCTTTGTAAACCCTAGAGATGGTTGTGCGTGAAAATCCCAGTAGATCAGCAATTTCTGAAATACTCAGAGCAGCCCGTCTGGCACCAACAACCATGCCACATTCAAAGTCACTTAAATCCCCTTTCTTCTCCATTCTGATGCTCGCTTTGACCTGCAGCAGATCGTCTTAAGCATGTCTACATGCCTAAATGCATTGAGCTGCTGCCATGTGATTGGCTGATTAGAAATTTGCATTAACATGCAGTTGGACAGGTGTACCTAATAAAGTGGCCGGTAAGTGTATACATATCTTTATCAATATATATATATACATACATACATATACACACACACACACACAATAAAAGCAATGCAGAGTTATTACATATTAGTAACAGCTTAGATGTCATGGTAATCGTGATAAGACCACATATGCCATGATAAAAGCTTACGCACTTAACATCAACAAGAAAATCTGACACTGACTGAAGCCTACCTGTCAGTGAGGTTCATCTTGACAGCAGGAGTTGCGGGTTCCGCCTGAGCTTTAGGTGCGCTGATGATGGGAGACATGCTGGCTGGACGCTGTGGAGGAACCGGAGCAGCAGCAGTGGCCTCCTTTAGGGTGGAGGAGCTGAAAGAAAAGCCTGCAGCAGAGGAGGACGAGGGTTTGGGCGGATTGAAGGAGAAAACGGAGCTGCTGGAGCCCAGAGAGAAACCTGGAGGAGCCGCAGAGCTTAGAGGAGGAAGAGAAAAGGAGAAACCGGAGGAGGTGGGCAGAGCTGAGGAGGCGGCTGGGGGCGGAGCTGAGAATGATGCTGGGGGAGGGGCTGAGAATGATGAAGTAGCTGTAGGCGGGGATGAGAAGGATGCAGGGGGCGGAGCTGAAAATGATGAAGTAGCTGGGGGCGGGGCTGTGAATGATGCTGGAGGTGGAGCTGAGAATGAAGAAGTGGCTGAGGGCAGGGCAGAAAATGATGCGGGAGGTGGGGCTGAGAAGGATGAGATGGAAGAGAGCGGGGCTGTGAATGATGATGTAGCTGGGGCCGGGGCTGTAAATGATGAGGTAGCAGAGGGTGGAGCTGTGAAGGATAATGTGTAAGGGGGCGGGGCAGTGGAGGTCACTGGGGGCGGGGCAGTGAAAGACAATGTGGCTGGGGGCGGAGCAGCAGTGGAGGATGTTGGGAATGATGGGAAAATGGAGGATGCAGAAGCGACTGGAGCAGCAGGGAAGGACGACTCTGGAAGAGATGTGCAATAAAGTTAATGTCAAAACTGGAGTTTGGAAGGTAAACACTACTAATGCTGTGTTCACACCAGACGCTATTCGCGCATAAATAGACGCGTGAACATTTGAGTTTACTCGCTTCATTCGCGTGTCAAATTCACTACACAACAGATGCAGATTAGCGTGATGGGCAGGGCTTCTGTCTGCCCAGTGACTGTAGCTTTATTGCTAAATGGCTAACATGGATTTTATTGAGAGAGTAGCTGTGTTTATGTGCTTTATGAAGGCTGAAAAACAGTTTTGATTCGTTTGGAGCCGTGCCTGAGTCCACTAGATCCTTTCAGAGGTGCAGCAGCTCTGTGAGCTCATAAACTCCTCCAGAAACTGAACCTGGATGATGGAAGTATTCAGCGGTGCTTCTGACTGAGCCCAGCCCAGTTTGATGAACTGTTGTCGGTGTGAGCAGGAGGATTTTCCCCCGGGACACCAACAACAGGCGCTCCGTCATAATCACACCCCCAACAAGAGCAAGCTCCTGATTGGTTAACGTGGTGCGAATGTCCGCTGAAAGTCGGATTTTCGAACTTGAGCTTTTTGCGTGAAACATGCGTTAATCGCACAATACGCTCAACTCGCGCCGCTCTATTCGCTCAACTCGCACCACTTCATTCGCGCATGTTGCCCCACAGGATGTCTATTCACATCGTTGCATTGACTTAACATGTAAATCACTCATGCTTGATGCTTCTTCCGCCTCTGGTGTGAACACAGCATTAGAGACAATTCATACAAAATACTGTCATCATTTGCTCTTCCTACAACTGCATGGTTTCCCCTACATTCATTCTTCCATGGCGGAGCACCACACCTTCATTCGTTACGTCACGGCTACATTACAGCCTCAAAACATTCAGTCGTTTTTTTAAAAGCGGGTTATAATCGCACCAAAATGTATTAAAAGGTAAGTGAATTATTACAGCGCAAACTTTTCTGTAATCGTAGTAGTGCTGTGTGTTATTTGTTTAACCCTATAATGTGACATGCTGACTGACTGACTGACCGCCTGACAGGTGCGTGATGCGTGAGGACAGCAAACACGACGTATAGCTTTCAGTTATGATGAACAGTTTCCATATTTATACTTTATAATAAAACTATTAAAATAAACTTTATGAAGGTCTATGGCTATGACGCCGTTTCACTTTACTTCAGGACACATCAATGCTGTGCTGTAGGTCTATTAAAGACATTCATATATATTCCTAACAGATCTAATCAATGTTGGAGACATACTCGTTTCATAGACGCACTAAATCACACTTTGTGAAGTTTATTTATAAACTAATGTCGAGAGGATCACGTGCTTATGATTGATCACAGCCGGTCCTGCATTATCCAATTTTTGATTCACCAATCAGACGATTCCTAAGCCACTATAAATATCCTCAGTTCCATACCACAGTTATCCTTATTTTGAAGAATCCCCCTTTCCACCCCTACTCCTTCTCCTTTCCTAGATGGGTGGCATGGTGGCCCAGTGGTTAGCACTGTTGCCTCACAGCAAGAACGTCACTGGTTCTAGTCCTTACCAAGGCAGCTGACGTTTCTGTGCAGAGTTTTCACGTTCTCCCCGTGCTCACGTGGATTTCCTCCCACCATCCAAAAACATGCAACTTAAGTTAATTGATTAATCCAAATCGCCACCATAGACATGCTCCTAGTAGTAGTTATCTCTTAAGAGCAATCACTATCTGTTCATCAGCTACTACAGCAGGGAAGTTCTCCAGATCTACCTGAGCTCAAACTCCCCTCTCTCCTTGCAAATGGGAGGGAGCCCCGGGCTCGAGGATCTTATAAGCTCAGGGTTCTCTCCCGGGACAGCATGCCAAACAAGCTTTATAATCAATCATCAGCTAAATGTGAACTCTTGAAAGCAGCGTTTATTTGAGAGCTAAGAAGAAAATCTGCGCTTGAGCAACGTATATTTAAGGCCATGCAAAGAAGTTTTGTACACGAACAGAGGAAATCGGCGCGCAAGCAGAGATTCACATGCTCGTATTACATAAATGCGATCTCGACTTGTAATACTGCGCTCACGACATTTGTCATTGACATAACACCATTGGTAGTTGGTAGATTTGTGTAAACTCCTGCTGCCGCAGCTGGAAACAACCCTAAAGGAAACACTGAACTGTGTGAGTTTCTTTTTCAGTTGAACACAAATGAAGATATTTTGAAGAATGCTGGAGAAAACAGACAGTGTCTATAATAGTATTTTTATGATCCTACTACGGATCAAAGTTAATGTCTGTTTTTTCCAGAATTCTTTAGTAAATCCTCATTTGTGTTCAAATGAAGAAAAATGTATTCATGTAGAATTGTATATTTTGTACAGTATTTGTGTGTATTTATACTTATTTACATACAAATACATAGTACACATGTGGTAAATACAAAATTGTGTCTTGGATGCGATTAATCGTTTGTCAACACACACACACACACACACACACACACACACACACACACACACACACAAACAAACACAAACACAAACGCACACACACGTATGTATCTGCTCTTACTGGCGGCGGGCGCTCGTGCCCCGTCCAGCGGCAGTGGTACCGCAGTGGCGTTCAGCTGTTTGACTCCTGGGTTTAGGTTCAGTAAAGAGAACGGACACAAAACTCCATCAGTGGACAGCAGCAGCAGCGTCGGTGCAGCAGGAACCTTCTTCTCATCAGCTAAGGAGCACAGAACACACACCACATCACTACACACACACAACAACAACAACAACCAGTGACTGTGCTAAACATAACCACTACACACACACACACACACACACACACACACACACACAGAGCGACTCCATTAATCACAACCACTACACACACACATCACCTACACAGTTGAATGTCCTCCTGGCTGGTGTAATCGATGGCCACACCCACAGGAAGTGTGTCCTCGCTGTTCTCCGTGACAGGAAGCTCAGCTCGACTGGCGTCTTCCAGCAGCCACAGCTCCCAGTTCACCTGCGCGCACGCACGCACACGCGCACACACACACACACACACACACACACACACACACACACACAAACACACACACACACACACACACAGACAAGATAAGATAACATTAATGGATTTGGCTTAAATATCCCGAATCTACCATCACTGTATTATTATTAATTAGTCATTTCTGTTTAGATTTTAGTTTAAGTTGTTTAAATTGTGCATTTCTGACCTTTAATTAGCTCAAGGTTTTATTTAAGAGCACAAATTAAACTAAATATAAAACTAAAACTAAATAAAACTAGAAAATAAGCTTAATTTTTACACATTCTCTTTTATGTCTTGTTTAAGTAACAATGATATATACATGTAATTTGTATTTTTCCAGTAATTTTGTTGTGTTTGTCAGATTTATTTTAGGGTTTTTCAGTAATAAAGGAATTTTTTAATGCATTTTATCTTAAATTAATGTTGGGTCATTTTCGGCGTCAACGCGAGACTCTTATCGCGTGATAAAATAAAATATTGCCGTTAATCTATTCTCAAAGTTGTGCTGGGAGCTGGGTTTATTCTACGTAAGCTATGAGGACTTTTACCTTGATATTTAAGCGCGGATGTAGACCTGACCAGTGAGTGTCTGACAATAAGTGCCCTTCTGGATCAAATCAGCAGGATGCCCTTCTGGATCTTTCACTTACTCTGAAGACACCACTGACTACGCTTTCATGGACATCTGTAATCTAGTTATTCACCTTAATAGACAATAATATATTGAAGGTGTTTACGTCAAGTGCTTTCATTAAGAGTTTCCTGTAATTTTGGGTGACTTTAACTGCAGTTCGGCAGTTTTACATTCACTCATGAACATTTCATTCATGCCCCCGTGACAAACTGGGGTATTAGACACAAATAAGGAGGAAGGACTGGTGAGAGTGTTATGGAGTTTAATAACACATGTCGAATGGAAAGAAAAACACTTCCGCATTTCACGATGTGTGTGTGTGGTCCTTTACTGATAGCCGTGTATGTGGATCTTGTCGGAAAATATGTTAAAAAGTCCTACATGACGGTAACAGTTCGATTGTGGTGTTTCCTTCAATAACACTACTAATATCTGCATACTCCACGTCTTAATTCATTTCTGTTTAGTTCAGTTATGACTTTAGTCAGATTAAGGTCATCAGAAATGGCTGTTTGGAGCTTATGTAGGCCTACAGCTCAACATTGATGATTAACTGAATAAACAGTGAGTAAACACAAGCACATCTTATTGAACATCATTTATTTTCATCACCAATTATCACAGTAGAACAGTTCCTAAAGCAGTTTGTGATGTGTTTTGGAAACAGGAGATGAGCCCCTGGTCTAATGCTCCACCTGGCTTGAGAAACCCGTTCTCAAAGACTTACTTTAGTCATTATTTGGGCAGCACACATATTCTGAATGCCCTCGGCAGAATTCAAATCAGCCATTTTAATCTAGATTAATTCCAAGATTACAGTCAGATTAATCTAGATTTAAAAAGTTAACCTGTGCCCATCTACAATATAAAGCCACTCGTCACATTGCTGAATTCAGTCTGTGAGGTGTAACAGCATATTTACCTTGTCCTCTTGTTTGGCAATGATGCTGACCTCAATAGCAGCAGCTGAAGCAGCCAAAACCAGATCCCTGCACAGGAAACCACAGACTAATGTCAAAACTCATTATTCTCCTAATATATATATATATATATATATATATGTGTGTGTGTGTGTGTGTGTGTGTCTGTGTGAGAGAGTGTGTGTGTCTCACCAGTCCTCGATGTGGCACAGGTAATAATGGTGCTGTCTCTCAGTGCAGGTGCCGTACACCAGATCATTGAAGTTCAGATAGCGCTCGTCTCTCTTCTCATCCTTTTTCTGACAGAGACACACACAAATACACACACATAAACAAACAAACAAACACACGCAAACAAATGCACACACAAAAAGACATGCATAAACACACACACACACACACACACA
>CAIGQZ010000686.1:2364360-2374360 GCA_903798205.1 Danio tinwini | reverse complement strand
AAAGAAGTTTTCAATATGAAATATGATCTTTACTTTTGCTGATAATGCTAAATATAGAAATCTAACATCTTGTACAACAGATCATATTTATCTTCAATTAATGATTCAACAATTCACACATTAAACTTCCTGTTTTATTATACTGTAGGTGTATTATTTCTAAAAGCCTATTCAGTGACATCATTTTGATGGTTGTTTGTCTCCATCTGTTGGTTACACAATGTAATTGCTTTCACCAGCGTCAAAAATTCACCAGCGGCATGTTTCATTAAACGGTGATTTTAATCTTTACCATAAACATCAGTGTTTATATCTGAACTTTAAACTGTTCTCCCAGCACTTCTGTGTTATTTAATTGTTTGCAACTCACTGAAAAGGTGTAAAAACTGAATCTCTCTCGATGCAGATCTGAATGCAGCGCTGAAGGATTAATAAACATATGCAAATCATTATCATTTATAGTTCATGTTGCGCGGGTTTGAACTGAGATCACAATCTTTTAATGTTTAATTGTGCAGCTTTACACTGAATGCATTAAGGCAGGCTTAACAAGCAGTGACAAAAAAACACCTTAAATTAATAGCCTAAGAAAGCATTTAGGAAGGTCCCACCACAACTTTTTCTGTCATCATTATATCTTACAGGGAAGCCAAATGCTTTGATAATTGTGATTTGAATGAAGCCGGAGGCGATCTCTCTTATAATGTTGAATTAACCTCACCCTGGCATTATTTTGTGTACTATATTGTCATGTATATGTTGTTTAAAGCATAATAATTTTTTTTTTTTTAAATAAATGGATTAACCTACAAGTTCAAAAAAAGTTGTTAATCCGTGGGTCACGTGCGTTCCGAACCATGGGTGGTGATCCGTACGGATCATGGATCAACAGTGATCCGTTACACCCCTAACCAACAGATATGGAATTCCTTTTCCCCATAGACACAGATTGGGTTGCCAAGTCTGCTTAACAAAATGCGCCTTAATAATAAATCATCCTTACTGTTAGTCATATTAACCATGTGAGGAAGACTACACAGATTTGGCAACGCTGACGACACTTGTGATCCATAAACTGCTGATCCTGTTAGAGTTACAATTCAGCAACATTTACATTTATCTTGTGGATATTCCTGAGAGAAAATAGTATCTGGATGCAGCCTTTATGATGCAAGCTGAGATTGCATCACTCAGCGAAGCAATGTCAGACACAATGCACTCAATGGAGTGAGTGACGTCACTGCGACAGGTAGGGTTATGGGTGGGGTTAGGTGAGCACATTAAAAAGCATTGGATGCAGCCCAGATTGCACTGCACCAAGTCTGCAGCCAGACCCCTCTCCTCAGAGATTCAGTCATTATTGACTGTGTTACAACTCATAAGTGTCTGCTTTTATATTTAGTTTTTTTTACATTAATATTTGATAAACGGGAAAATCTATTCGTTCACTTCTGCTGTTTATACTTTGACTTTGCATTTTAATTTACTCTTTAATTGCACTTAACCTGATTAAATTAAAAAAGAAACTGTTACATCATGTGAAAACTAGGGGGCAGCCCAAGTGCCAACACACACCAATGACTACAGTGAATGATACCTTTGACAGGGTGATCCTGACTGTAGAAATTGGGACACGGGATCACCTTCTTGGCCTGTAACGTCTGTAACACACACACACACACACACACACACACGAGCAGTCCATCAGAAACACTGTAATGTAGTAATGATGTGCATCTTAGTGTAAAGCTGCTTTGGAAAGGTAATTACTATGAGAAGCGCAATACAAACACATATATATATATATATATATATATAACCGAACAGACTTACTGGAGTAAACTGAACCACAGTGGCGTCTTGTTTCCCAGCAGAAACCTGTTTCCCTTTGGGACTCCAGCAAACTGCAGGTCCAGAGAGGAATACATGAACACATTCACACATGAGCTCACTGATAAACAGATACAGGACTAGCTGTGCTTCCATCCACCTATTTAACGCACATTTTGAAATCTTGCATATAAAATACTTACAATGACAAAGATGTGCACAAAGACATGTGTCATTATAAAAACACTAAAACTGAGTACAATAAGCTTCATATCTGACATAAAAAAAATGCCTCCAAAAGCCTCATTGCATTACGTTTTCTGAGGCGCAGCTCATTTATTAGAGGAGAACAAACACCACAGTGGAGAATCTTAACAGTGCAGCAGACTCCAGTCCTCTCAGTGATATCTGTGCAGGAGCAGCAGGAGGTTATTCTCTTTTGTTTCTCATGGACTGGAAACGCTGCTTTATTCACTGATGTTTTCCGCCATATTCCAGTGTTGTGCATTAATCTAATTCACATCTCTGGATATAAACACAGCTGCAGTCAGATAAACACAGCAGACACTGACCGCAGGTGATTCCTGTAGATGCTGGAAGCTGAGCGACGACAGTGACTGAGTCCTGGACGTCCAGCACCATCATACTGCCGTCAGACAGACAGACGGCCAGGCGGGACGCGTCCACCGGACTCCACTTCAGATCCTGAACCAGTGTGTTTGGAGAAACCGGCGGTCTGAAGGAGCAGAAGGGACGCTTCTGCTGTCCGTCCTGCTAGACAACACACACAAAACATGCATACACACACGCACTGGTGTTTAGCACATTCATGATCCTCACTCATTAGGAGACATACGAGCAATATTACAGGAGTAGCAGTGTGATATGGCTGTATGTGAGTGCCTCACCAGTGATGATATACTACCATAATGCACTGCTACTCGTGTGATATTGCGTTTATACAACAGTTTGATGGCATAATTGTGTATATAAAACAACAAATCAAACACAAAGAGTTTAAAAAATCCTGCTGTATGAGGAACTACTTTCTTCCGCCGTTCATTCACATCTGCAGCTGAAACCGCTGCTCATTCACTAACGTCACTGGTAAATCTGGTGATATACAATATGCAGTGGTACTCATTCATTTTTTATGGGTGCTCGGAGCTACCAAGTAAAAAAGTTAATTTCAAGCCCTGCATTAGACAAAGGCTATTTTTTTTTATTTACTCATTGTTCTGTCATTTATTTACAGTGTAAAAATTATGTATGTTTACTTATTTTAAGCACAAAGAGAGAAATGGACTATTGTTTGTTTTTAACATTATTATGTGCTGTATTAATTGGTTACTGAGCAGCAATACATAACACTTTAAAATATCAGAAGTTTTCATGTGATTTTCTAAACTAGTCGTGTTTTGAAGTTAATAAATGCATAATAACGACTATAATAGTACAACCAAAATCTATAATCAATGCATCCCTAATAATGCACTTAACATCAAGCACTGAAGACAGCACACATCTGCACTGGTGTAGAATGACATGTGTTTGTATTTGTAAGCAAATTTCACATGTGCCACTCATTTCAGTTTCACTTTAACAAACTCATTTTGGCTTGACGTTAAATGTTGCTTATGATGAACGCCCCAATAATTCATTCATATAAGTAAATAAATATATAATATGTAAAATAAATAAATAAAAATATGCACACATTTTTTTATTTTTCTGTTCAGAGACTGTGACATGTTAAATGTTATTTTGTCCTCAAACAATTGAAATAAAATACATGTTTGTTGCATGTCATGCAGTACATTATTTTGACTGGATTTACATCTGTTTTTTCCACTCTCATCAATGCAATAGTAACAGTGCAACTTGATTCGCATTTTGCACCCTAAAATATTCTTGTATTTTGAGAGAATTTTGCAGGATTATTCAGTCACTCATTTTCTTTTCGGCTTAGTCCCTTTATTAATCTGTGGTTGCCACAGCAGAATGAACCACCAATTTATCCAGCATATGTTTTAGGCAGCGAATGCCCTTCCAGCTACAACCCATTACTGGGAAACATCCATACACACTTATTCACACACACTCATACACTGAGGACAATTTAGTTGATCAGTCCCCCTATAGCGCATGTGTTTGGACTGTGGGGAAAACCAGAGCACCCGGAGGAAACCCACACCAACACGGGGAGAACATGCAAACTCCACACAGAAACACTAACTGTGCACTTCCCAATCCCATCATGCACTGCAGACGCCGATCATGTTTAAGATTTAAATCATTGACTGAAAGAAGCGGAGTCATGTAAAGTGTAAAGAGTGAAGACTGACCTTGTTGAGGAAGCTGCGCATGTCATAGAAGTGCATGATGAGCTCTGCAGCGTCTCCCGATCCACACACACACAGACTGAGCTCATCACTGCTCAGAGAAATATGATGGAGACACGAGTCCATATCTGCTGTCACTGCGCACGCACACTCCACTGAGAACACACACACACACACAGGGGTGAGACGGAGTGAACACACAGCGCACTCTGAGCAGTCTCCACACACATACTCAAACACAAGACAGATAAAGAAATGAACACATACACACACAGACAGACAAACAAACACAGAAACACACCGGTGTCATTAGGGTTTCCCTCCGTGCGTCCGGCTGCGATCACGTCTCTGGTCCAGAACAGCTTCAGCGTCCGTTCTCGGCCAGCGATCGTCAGGCCGTACCTGTTGGAGACACAGAGCAGACTGCAGCGCTCCTTCGGCAGATCCGCACACGACTCAAACACACGGATCTTCTTCATCTGACGGAACTGGAAGTCCTGAACACATTCAGAAGAGCACATCAGGAGTGTGTGTGTGTGTGTGTGTGTGTTAGTTACAGCAAGTACACTCTGTGAATCTGAAAGAAAGCTGTATTTGGCTCCAGCATGCTGAAGTTTGTGATGTGTGAAATAATAAACAACCAGAACATCTGACATTTCATAAACTCCAGCACATGTTAATGATTTTAGCATGTTTATATACTGTGCAACCTACACACAACCAGTTCATTTTTCTAATTTAGTAATAATGTAAACCTTCGTGTTAGGCCGCTTTGGAAGGATAATCATTGTGAAAATAAAGCTAAACTGAATAATGCACCTGACTATGTCATTAATAATATCATAATAAAAGTGAAAGTGCGTCAGTTTACATCAAACCAAACACTTGAAGAAATACTATAGCAAATACTATAGTCTTTCTGAAGCATCCCTGCTGTAAAATCCAGCTTAAGTTTTAGCTGGTCGACCAGCCTGGTTTTAGAATAGAGGTAAAGTTGGTTTTATATTTGGATATTTAGACATTCTCATTAATAATCTAATTTCAGAAAAGTATTCTTTGCCAATTCTAAATAGGGAAATCATATAAGCAGCCAATGACTATCAAAGTACAGCATTGTTCACAGTCAATTAGACAGTGGTAATGTTGTTTTGAAGTCATACTTGCATGCTAATTCTGATCGAATATTCAAAGTAACATGTTAAACAATATATAAACTTATAAATGAACAAATGTGCAAATATAAAACCAACTTTACCTCTATGGTTTTAGAGGGGTTTGGCTATTTCCAGCCTGCTCTTAGCTGGTCAGGCTGGAAAATGACCAGCTAAAACCAACTTGACCAGCCTGGTTTAAGCTGGGCATAGCTGGTTTTGGCTGGGCTCCCAGTCTGGCTAGGTTGGCCAAGCTGGTTTTAGCTAGTCATATCCCAGCCTGACCAGCTAAGACCAGGCTGGAAATAGCCAAAACCCCTTTAAAACCAGGCTGGTCGACCAGCTAAAACCAGCCAACCATCCTAGACTGCCATTCAGCAGGGAGTTTATAGTAAAATGCCTGAATTAATCGGCTGTGATTCTATAGTATACTGTAGTTTACTACAAATAACGTTAACGTTAAACAGGGTAATTACAACACAATACACTTTACAATAGTAAAATCTTAAGTATACTACAGTATTTATTAGTTTATCAGTTCACTGTAGGTAATACTACAGTATGCTGGGGCATTAATTAATAAAGAGTTGTAGATAATTTAATATATACAGTATAATAACGTACACTTTACTATAGTATCGTTCAAAAAGAGTTTATTCACGTGGGCAAACATTCACACACGAGTGGCAGGAGCTCATACCATTGTCAACATAGATTTTATACAAGTACCTCAATCACATAGAGAGAGACTACTACTACTAATAATAATAATAATAACACAATAATATCAATATGCTCTGCGTTCTCCTGCTAATGCTCACCTTCATCTCTCTCTCAGGAATGGAGTCGGGATCGTCAGCCATCTTTGCAAAGATTCCCGCCAATGCCGTCAACACCAATAATAGCTCAATGTGAAGATAATAAAGCTGCTATTAATAAACTGATGAGTTTATTCTGCTCTTCTCAAACTCATGTTAGCACGAACCCGCGCTGAACTTCAGCAGGAAGTGACGCTCATGCTTGTTTTGAAGCGGAAAAGTGCGTCGTCATTTCTGCCAGCGACCTCTTCTGGGGTTGTTGCTAGAAGGGATACAGCTGCGGCCGAAAGCTAGCGAGAATTATTTATTTTATTTATTAAATGACCGATTAATTGTGTTTTATTAACGTATACCTCCGATATAACGCTGAACTCAACCCTCACAGTAACGTAAAATCAGTCATTATAACGAGAATTACTTATATTGTTAATAAAATTACCAATTATTTGTGTTTTATTACCATATACCTCACAGCAATTATAACGAGAATTTTTCATACTATTAAATAAATCACGCATTAATTGTATTATATTAACTTATATCCCCATTCCAGCCTTCATAATAGTTTAAAAACAGCCATTATAACGAGTATTATTTATCTTATTATATTACGCATTAAACTGTATTTTATTAACGTCTACACCTATCCCAACACGACATCTACCCCTCACACTAATGTAAAAATATGAATTATTGTTGTAGTTTATTACGCATTTAAAAAATATGCTATATTGAGGAGAGGATCCGCAGCTGTATCCCATCTAAAACTGTGGAGACCCTGCGCATGCGCACACACGTTACGTTCACATTCGTTTCATTATTCTTTTCATTTTAATCAAACATATGGAGGCAAATATATGAAGGACCAAGCCATCATTACTCCAGTCAACAATATTATTATTATTATTACCATCATTATTTATAAACAGTTAAGGTAATCTGTCGTTGATGATTCATTTAGCATTTATCTTAAATAAAAAGTTTGGAGTCATTAAAAAAAGGATAAAAAATATATCCATATTATTAATATTTGTATTTTTCAAGAATGCTTTTAAATGGATAATGATGATAAAGACTGTCACACAAATATTTCTATATCAGATAAACGTCGTTCTTCATTAAAGAAAGCTGAAAAAACGATCTACATTTACATTTACAACATGATAGATAAAATAAACAAACATAAAAATATACAAATTGAATACATACTTGAAAAATAAGAATATGTACTTGAGAAATATACTTAAAAAAAATGGTATTATTAGAAGCATCCCATGACTGGAGTAATAATGCTATACAGAAAAATCAGTTTTTAAATGACAAAAACAATTAAAATATAATTATTCTCCAAACAGAAGCCAGCTTATTTAAATAGTAAAAATATTTCAGATTTTTGAGTATTTTTTCTGTAATTTAGAATGAATAAATGCAGGTTTGGTGAGCAGAAGAGGCGTATAAATGCAAGCGGGACTCTGGGAATGAAAGAGATTTATTGGTGACGCGTAGCAGGAGGCAGAATTATTATTTCATTTAATAAAAAAAAGCAGTTGTGTGGTTCATTATAAACTTCAGAAGGAACTTTAAAGCAAAGCATTGAGAAGCTCCAGCTCTGATTGTCGAAGCTCACGGAGAGCTGATAAAGTGCTGACATTATTTACACACACGTACAGTAAAGTACAGTACAGTACAGTACGCAGAGCACATCTGAGAAGAACAGCATGCAGATTATTAATGCAGAATCATCTCCAACAGCATCACAAAAACAACACCAGACGTGAGGATCTGTGTGAAGAAGACTATTTACCTTCCCTTCAACAACAACAACAACAACAAAATAGTGTATTACTTAGAGGTGTTGAATTGTTTATGGTGCAAAAGAAATCTAAAGATTCTTAAATTAAGAAGCCTTTTTTTAAACTAGTGATATTTGGTGAGTTGTTTTCTTGGAAAAATTGAAGTGAGATTCTCTTTAAAACAAGCTAAATAATATGCCAAATCTAAAAAGAAGTTTAAAAAAGGGTCAAAATTAAGTGAGCTTTTCTTTAAAAACATGCAAAAAAACCTTTTCAATTAGTTCCTCATTAAATGAACCCAAATAATCTAAAATTATGTGTTTTTTCTTAAAACTAGGAAAATAATACAAAAAAGAAAAGAGAACGTCAAAATTAACTGAGTTTCTCTTTAAAACAAGCAAAAATAAACCTTAAAAGTAAAAAATAATAATGTTTAATTCGTTTTTCATTAAATGAAGCAAAATAATCTAAAATATGTGCAGAAAATGTCAAAATTACGCGAGTTTCTCTTTAAAACAAGTGAAAAGAAATCTTAAAAGTTAAAAAATAACAATATTACATTAGTTTTTCTTTAAATGAAGCAAAATAATCTAAAAAAAGTAAAGAAAACTTCAAAATTAAGCGAGTTTCTCTTTAAAACAAGTTAAATAATAATAAAAATCTAAAAAGAAGTTTGAAAAAGGGTCAAAATTAAGTGAGCTTTTCTTTAAAAACAAGCAAAACAATCTTAAGTTAGAAAATATTAATACTAGTTTCTCAATAAATAATCTATAAATAAACGAGCAAAATAATCTAAAAAAAACAACAACAAACTATGTGGTTTTTCCTAAAACTGTCAAAAAAATGAAGAAAAAGTAAAGAAAACGTCAAAATTAAGTGAGTTTCTCTTTAAAACAAGCAAAAAGAAACCTTAAAGTAAAAAAATAATAATATTAAATTAGTTTGTCATTCAATTAAGCAAATTAGCAAAATAATTACACAAAATAAATCACAATTATGAGTGTTTTTGTTAAAACTGGAACTAAAATATACAAAAATAAAGTAAAGAAAATGTCAAAATTAAGTTTCTCTTTAAAAGCAAGCAAAAAACAAAAAAATGAGTGCAAATAAATATAAAAAGTCCAAAATTAGGCTACCATCTCCTTAAAAAAGCAAAGAAAATGTTTAAAACAACCAACAAAAAAGTCTAAATTAGATGAGTTTTTCATTAAATTCAAATGTCAAGACTAAATCAGTTTCTTCTTAAAACAAGCAGAATAATCTTGTTTTTTTCCTATTATTTTGCTAATTGTTTTAGGAGAAACTCACTTAATTTTGACAGAAAAAGTTACTTGTCTAGAAAATGCCTCTCGATTTAAGAATGTTTAGATATTTACACTAAAGCAAGACAAAAACTCAAAGTAAGAAAAGCTTTTGTTGCTGTGTTCAACCTCAAACTCTTCATTACATTCAAAGGCTGTAAAGTGTTTCATCTGTACTCATCATACAGTATAAATGAATCATGAAATGGCGGACCGCATCACTCTGTGACTCATATTTTCAGTTTACATCTCATTTTCAGATATATTTAAAGTGTCAAACACTCATCATCGCTGATCTCTGCATAACGCATCAAAAATACTATAGTAATTTATAGTAAATACTATAGTAAAGTGTATTATACTGTACTGTGTATTTTATAGCATGTACAGTTTATGAATGCTCCAGCATACTTTAGTATTAACTATAGTGAACTGATCAACTGTAATGAATACTGTAATAGTTTTACTACAGTAAACTGTGGTGTATTATTGTATAATATATCCTACTCTTGTAGAAAACTACAGCATTGGGCTGTTTGTCTATATTACTACAGATGTTGTGTTACCATAGCAACTGTAGAATCGTCACAACATATCAATTACTATAGGTGAAGTGTTGCCATAGCAACTGTAAAATCACCGCAACAGATCAATTACTGTAGTTGTCCTGTTACCATAGCAACTGTAGTATCACCACAACAGATCAATTACTGTGGTTGTTGTGTTACCATAGCAACTGTAGAATCACCACAACACATTAATTAC
>CAIGQZ010000686.1:2250116-2260494 GCA_903798205.1 Danio tinwini | reverse complement strand
GGGACATTTAGTCCTCATAATGTTATGAATACCAGCCACACACACAAACACACACATACCCACAAACACCCACACGCAAACACAACAATTACTGGTATTGCTATACTTGTGGGGACATTTAGTCCTCATAATGTTATGAATACCAGCCACACACACAAACAGTTAAACCCAAACTCACACAAACACACACATACTCATGCCACACAAACACACGCACACAAACACCCATGTGCAAACACAAAAATGACTGGTATTGTTATACTTGTGGGGACATTTGGTCCTCACAATGTTACAAATACCAGCCACACACACAAGAACACAAACAGATACACACACCAAAAGCCACACACACACACACACACACACACACACACACAAACACACACACACACACACACACACACACACACACACACACACACACACACACACACACACACACACACTCAAACTCAGACATATCCTATGAACACACTCCAGCACTAGCGAGTCTCTCTGGACTCCAGCTCTTATGTGTTGTGTGTTGTGCGCTGTGTTTCTGATTCCTCTTGATTTTGTAAATTGCTGACGTGTTAATGCACCTGCGGCCCACTTACAGGCCCATTTCAATCAGGCTTTAATAGACCCGCGCGGCCTGGTGGAAGGAGCCGCACACACACTCGAGGATCCTTGTGTCTCGCCACATCAAAACTATACATTATTCTGGAGTGCAACGTCCAGCTTTTTTAAATGATTGTGCATTTAAGGGCTGTGGAGATCAATGGTGTGTGTGTGTGTGTGTGCGTCTCTTTGTGAAGACATTGCATGATAGAGTCAGATGAAAGCCAAGATATTTTGTTCCCAATAAGACCAATGCCTGTGTAGTTTTTATTTGTCATTGCACACCGAGCTGAACAGCCTGTGTGACTGAACTGTGCATCATTTTTCATTGCTTTGACACTAAATACATTCTGCACAAAATGAGTTTGGAGTTTAGTGTTTGTGTCTTGTTTCTAGTCCAAATGTCTAAAAAAGCTTAAATCGAGAAGCATTTTCTAAACAAGTAAAGCATATAGTCTTGTTTTCAGAAATAATCCATCAAAATTAAACGTTTTTCCATAAAATAAGTCAAACAATCTGCCTATAGACGAATTATGAGTTTGTAAACATTTAGGATGCGCGCGCAGCGAAGTTGCAGAAAAAAACCAGGAGCGCTACACTGCAAAAAATGATTTTCTTAGATTTTTTGTCTTGTTTCTAGTCCAAATATCTAAACATTCTTAAATCAAGAAGCATTTTCTAGACAAGCAAAACATAGTGTCTTGTTTTAAGAAATAATATGCCAAAATTAAGTGAGTTTTTCCTTAAAACAAGCAAAATAATCTGCCAATGGAGGAAGCAAAATAGTCTTATGCCAAAAAGAAAAACACGATTATTTTGCTTCCCCCATTGGCAGATTATTTTGCTTGTTTTAGGAAAACTCACTTAATTTTAGCGTATTATTTCTGAAAACAATACAATATGTTTTGCTTGCCTAGAAAATGCTTCTCTATTTAAGAGTTTGTAGATATTTATACTAGAAACAAGACAAATCTAAGTAAGAAAAGCTTTTTTTGCAGTGTAGCATTTGCAGTGAGGGAATGACATCTGATGTGGTTCAGAGTTTGTTGTGGTCTTAGAGATAAGATATACTGATTACATATTATATATATTATTTACATAATGCTTTCAGCATATTTTACAGCTCGTCACCCAGTGATAAACACAGTTATTCAGCTAAATTACTGTTAAAGTGAGCGGCGTTCGTCTGACAGGTCCATTTGTGATAGCACCCTCCCAATGGATATTGGATAAGACCAAATGGCCAAGCATCAGCCCCAACTCGTTAAAACTTCAAATGATTTTACAAGAGAGAAGTTAAAGACCTACTAGTCTTTGGATGCCTACAACGTTGTTCTGTGTGGTCATGTGCTAGAAATAGTGTTCCCTGATTACCAGATTCAAAACTATGCTAAAATCCGAGGTTCTACCGAGCCAAAGACAAGCAAACAAGATGGAGCTGTACAAGGCCTGGGTAATCATCAACAAGCAAAACAACTGCATCCTGACAGCGAACTACACCTGTACAGCAGGGTATGTGAACGCACAGGTTTACATTTCATTCTCAGCATTCAGTGTCTGCAGTTTAATTCACCATATTGAACTGTTTATGCTGAAATCATTGCTGCAATCAAAAACCAGTAATGTGTATAATTCAGCAGAGCGGGAACTCACCTGATATAAACTGAGAACTGCAGAGTCCAGCATTTTTAATTAGGTCCTCACTCCATTCAGCTCTCTGTTAGCCAAGACGTCTGCGGTTGGCATTAAAAGCAGTGTGGTGTACGGTAAAAGTTAAGTTTTCTATTTTTGGCATCCTACCGCACAATACAATATGTTGGCTATTTCAACCGGTCTTTGTTTGCATCCGGGAACCCGTGTGATGTTGGTTGATAATTCCTCTCCACACTCTGAGAAATAAAGGTACAAGAGCTGTCACTGGGGTGGTTCCTTTTCAAAAGGTACACATTTGTACTTGAAGGGTCCATATTGGTACCTCAAAAGTATATACTAGCATCTATAACTTTTAAGGGAAACACTTTTATACTTTTTACGTACTAATACATACCCCTGAGGTATTAATATGGACCTTTTAGGTACAAATTTGTACCTTTTGAAAAGGTACCACACTAGGGACAGCTCACGTACCTTTATTTCTGAGAGTGTGCGGTAAGCAAAAGTATCCTGATGTTTCTTTTGACAATATTATTTTCCTTGTGTGTGATCAGTCATCTTTTAACTTCATATTTTCAGGACAGATCTCCCTATATTCGCATACATACGCACAACATATTTTCAGAGATATCTTGAGATCATTCATTCATTTACTTTTCGGCTTAGTCCATCTATTCATCAGGGGTCACAACAGAGGAATGAACGGCCAACTATTCCAGCATAGCGGATGCCCTTCCAGCTGCATTTCAGTACTGGGAAACAGCCATACACACTCATTCACACACACATTCATAGACTACGGCCAATGTAGTTGATCAATTCTCCTATAGCGCATATGTTTGGACTGTGGGGGAAACCGGAGCACCCGGAGGAATCCCACGCCAACACGGGGAGAACATGCAAACTCCACGCAGAAACCAGTGACCTGAGTGCTGTGAGGCGACTCACTGAGCCACCGTGCCGCCATCTTAAGATAACTTGTGTCATTATTCCAGTCTTTGTTTTTTTAACAATAATAGGTTCATGTTGATGTATTTCTAGAATCACCAGTATGTATCTGAACAGTTGTTCGCAATGCAGATTATGAACACGAAAATTATGCAACCCAGGCTCATTCTGATTACGTACCCCTGTATACATTTCTGGAGAGCGGCAATTATTTTTGCAGTCTTTAGTTTTCATGAATCCACCAGAGGGCGCTGTGTACGCTTTTACAGATCTCAAATTTCGAGTGCCATTCATGCCTGCTGTTCTCACGCAAATCCACTAGAGGCCGCTGTCGACTGACTGACTGACCAATCCTCCTCCTTCCCAAAACCCAACTGACTGTGTTTTTTTTACCACCTTTTCAGATTTTACCACATTTTCACCCTGTTATTTACTTGTTTATTTTATTTTTTGACTTTTGTTTTTGTTTTACCTGCCTTCTGGAATCGTTCTTCACCAGACTCGAACCCAGGGCCGGCCTGTGGCATAGGCAGTATAGGCAAATGCTAAGGGCGCCGTACATCCAGGGGGGCACCAGAAATGGGGAAAGAAAAAAAAAGTGTAACTTCACTATTTCTAAAACTATTTATTAATATGACTTCAGAAAAGAATAAGCCCACATTAATGTAACTGCATAGTGCAAAACCTACTAGTGGTAGTAATAATAATAATAGTAATAATAATAATAATAATAATAATAGTAATAATAATAATAATAATAGTAATAATAGTAATAGTAATAATAATAATAATAGTAATAATAATAATAGTAATAATAATAATAGTAATAATAATAATAGTAATAATAATAATAATAAAATTATTAATAATAATAATAATAATAATAATAGTAATAATTATAATAGTAATAATAATAATAATAGTAAAAATAATAATAATAATAATAATATTAATAATAATAATAGTAATAATAATAATAATAGTAATAATAATAATAATAATATTAATAATAATAATAATAGTAATAATAATAATAATAATAGTAATAATAATAATAATAATAATAATAATAATAATAATAATAATAATAATAATAATAATATAGCCTACTCGTCAAAGACGCCCCCTCCCTCTTCCGAATAATTAGACTTTTCCTGCTGCACGGTGTTCATTTTTTTAATGGGTCATCAAGCATGTCAAAACGTCCCAAACTGTCTGGTACGCAGAGGAGGCTAAAAAAAAGAAGAGGAGGAAAAACACAAAGACAAAGACAGAGGTAATGTTATGATAAAGATGATTATTTCACTGTTTCCCAACTGTGATTGATAACACCATTAATAATTAGTATGACACATACCTGTCAGCCCTATCGTCCTGTTTAAGTATTTGTCCATATATGTTTCATCTTTACTGCAATATGGTAAGGGCCAGCCCTGCTCAAACCCCATCGTCGTGGTCAACTCCTCTCTGCATCTCAAGTCTGCTGACGTACATGGCGAGCCACAGGACAAACTGGTAACAGTGGAAAAGCCGTCCATACAGAGGTAAGCAGTCAGCTGGTAGTGTGAAAAGGAACAGCATACCGCCCCTTAGCATTCATTTGAAAGATGAAATGCCATACAGGTTGTACCTCTGGCTACATAGTTCACCATCTACAGAATTGTATATAGGGCTACTCTTTCAGAATGAGCCTGTGTTGAAATTATGAGTGATTGAAGTGCGGTAAATACTGTTAATGAACATTAAAAATACAGGAATCAAAACTATATCTGTGTTTTATAAAATAATGATTTGAAAGGGTAACAGGACTCACACCTGGAGGGACAATCAAGGCAAACCAATGACTAAAGGTTATGATGATATTACATGGGGCACATTTTAGAGCAATGGGCAATTAATTGAGACACAAAGCAATTAGACAGGGATCCAAGATACTGTCTTGTTTCCCTTTCTCGATAGGCAGAATCGCTCTGCATAATTGCACGGGAACATTGCTAAAAAAAGATGACCCTCGAGATGCACTTCCTCTAATTCATCTTTTCAAAAGTGGGCTGAAGTACACCCAACATCATTTATCAATCCATCTATTTCCTTCGGCTTAGCCCCTTTATTTGTCAGGGGTCGCCACAGCGGAATGAACCACCAACCATTGCAGCATATGTTTTACACAGCGGATGGCCTTCCAGATGCAACCCAGTACTGGGAAACACTATCAATTAATTAGACAAAAAGAATGATAAAAATAGATTTGTCTAGAACAGGGGTCACCAAACTTGTTCCTGGAGGGCCGGTGTCCTGCAGATTTTAGCTCCAACCCTAATCAAACACATTTGAACAAGCTAATCTAGGTATACTTGAAATATCCAGGCAGTTGTATTGAGGCAAGTTGGAGCTAAACCCTGCAGGGACACCGGCCATCCAGGGCAGAGATTGGTGACCCCTGGTCTAGAAGCAAGGGGTACAAAATTGTAGGGATGGCTGACGTGAAACTGACATTTCGACACACTGTCGAGATCCCGAAGCCCAAGTGTTTCGAAACACTGCACTGAAGCATGATCCGAAACACCAAGATGTCTTGACTAAAGTGTTTCAAAGCATCGGGCATTTCAGAAGCGTTTCGAGACCTGGCGCATCTGCGTTTGACTGACAGGATCAGAAGAAAAAAATGTATGTAGCCTAGTGGACTGTGCGTGTGTGCAGAGTAACTGTGCTGCAAATGGCATGAGCTTGATTCCCGACTTATTATAATTATGACTTGATGTATTTTAATATTTTTATGACCAAAACAAGACATGTTCATTCACAAAGTCTTCATTTGGATGTCAGACCAATGCTAAAACAAAACACGTTACAAGAACAGAGCATTTGAAAACTAACATCTAGAGCTGCATCACCCTGGATTCGAAACCTTCATCTCGGTATAATAGTCATGAACTCTCACCGCTCCACTAAATCACTTGAAGCCTCAACTCTACAACTTGGGGTTTAATACCTCAATTTGCTTAACTGTTTCTTTGCTGAAACTGTTCTACAGCAATACATAAAAAAAGACCACTAGGTGTCACTGTAGAGACGGGTTTCCAAATGTTTGACACATTTGTTGTTTCAGTGATTCATAAAGCCTCGCTTTGCCCATGTTGTCAAGAAATATGTAGCGGGATGATGTCTGCTTGCAGTTTTTGTTTTCACAAATCCACTAGTGGGTGTCATGTACATTTTTGTTAATCTCAAATACCTTACTGAAGCACGTTTACTCATACGTGCTATTTCTCGTATATACACTAGAGGGCGCTGTCTACATTTATGTGAATCTCAATGTTCTTCATGTTGTTTTTTTAAAGAGCCCCTGTTACACATTAAAAAAGGTCATATTTCGGTTTTATGGGTCTCCAACAACAGGCTGATCTGCATGCAAGCTCAAAAAACACTCTCATGGTCTTATAATATGCATTTATTCTTACCTAATTATCCCAGCGACTCCCATATGATTCGTTCAGCGATTCATTTGTTCCCAAACCCCTCCTTAGCGCAAAGCTAATCTGCACTGATTGGACCAATGACAGCCTGTTCAGCGCGAGACACTAAAATGCCCAACCCGGTTTATCAAGCCCTCGGGTCACCAACATTAGTATAGGATCCGATCGCTGCAGACGCCCGAAACACGCTTCATAGTAAACTTACTAACACCACAGTAAACAGTACCCGCTTCTCAACAGTGTTATTCAGACACCTCAGCGCTGAAAGCAGTGCAGTTAAACACTAGCATACTGCTCTATTCTTAACTATGACACACATTCAGTATTACTATTCTGAACCTTGACCGCTGCACGTGTGCAGGATCAGCTAACGGTGGCCATAGCAGCGACAAACGGCAGTGGAACGAGTTCACAAACACATTTAAATACATAAAGCAGCACAGGTCGCATTCACAGCGTGGCTTTAGACTCGATACGAGAATATAAAGAGTTAACCTGATACAGTACAAGCGGTTACTAGTAACAACACATGTAGAGCATTTCTATTTGCAATCATTGCTGTCGCAGCTCTTGCGTGAAGTGTTCTCAGGGCTTACCTGTACTCTGCTTTGCCCAACGATCACATCCCCAGCCGGGGGGTTGTAGCGCTCACCAGCGCTTCTACTCTGTCCTCTGACAAGCTATGTCTGCGGGCTCCCATCGCGCCGCTTACCCTGAGCGTAAGCCTTTCCAGTGCATCGCATCAGCCCGAAGCCCAGCATGCAGTAGCCTGCCTTTATGCCCAATAAACTGTCTTTATTTTGCCTGCACCCCTGGTGTATTGTCTGTCCATTACAAAATGGAGGAAGAAACTAATCCATGAGCTGTGTAGTGATAGATCGCCCATTGTAAGTGTGCAGATTGCTGAAGCACTCCTTTCCCTCACACTTCTAATAATATCCAGGTAAACACAGCGTCTTCATGACTTCAGGATCTGTTTGTCTTTGCTGCTGTGTTAGTGAGGGGGCCACAGGTTTAAATTTGCGCTCGCAACCATTATGTTTCGTATCCACATCACGCCGAAACGGCTAAAGACTCATTATCAAGACGATTCGTTTAAATCACTATGAGTCGACTCTTTTATAGATGAATCAATAGTTTTAAAAACTGTCCACTTTCAGATTTAAGCTGTGTTAGCTCTATTCAGAGCTGTGTTACACACTACATGGAGGGTCAATCTCAAAAACCCATAATAGGGGCTCTTTAATCATGTTCTTATATGGCAATTCATAACTGATTGATTTAGTGGCTAATTCGTTTGATCACATTCATACAAGTTAGCTTGTATGATTTGCATAACCCCTCAATAACGGTCGGGTTTAGGGGTGGGGTTGGGTTTCGTATCTCCTTTTTAAAATCTTATATTTTCAGACTGAACTCATACAAATTAGCCACTACATTCACAAAACGTAAATAAGTTACGTTTCCTTGTGGGATCAGGCTGGGAAAACCATGAAGTTCAGTAGGTTGTTCAAACATTTTCATAGTACTGGATACATTGAAGTGTCTTTAGATATTGTGTGGATATTTTGATGGATGTAAACAAAAACAATGGTCCCAATGCATTTCCCGTTTTACTTCTTTATTTCTATAACTTCCGAGTGTCAGGGTTGTGGATCTATCTGTTCTTCTTGCATGTGTGTGTGTGTGTGGGAAGTGGGTGTGTTTGTTTGGGTTTATCTTCACCGCGTGGTGTGTGTGTGTTTACATTCATCAGCTGGGTTGTCACGTGTCTTGTTACCACTCATATCTCTCAGCTGTATTCTATCAGTCACAGCTGTTGCGCATCACCGTGCGCCTATATATGTTCAGTGTTTTGTAGATCGCGTTATCAGTCCGTTGTTTGTTCACTCCTGTGTATGCTTTCTGTTAGGTGCTCACGCTCGATCTGTGGTGGTGGTTCGCCATAAGTCTGTTATATTTGCACCTTATGCACGTCTCCGTTTCATTGATGTTGTTACAACTTCCTGCACTGCTAACAACTATATCAGTGAGAGACTTCATCCTGAATCCGCTACTCTGATGAACTTTACCGTTAGTAGACGTGTCGATTTCCTTGAGAGTACCTTCATAGCGCTAACCTTCCCCTTTCCTTGATATCTGGTGAGATATCAGTGAGAGACTTCACTTCAGCGCTGTTTTTTGGATGAACTATTACCGCTGTTTTAGTGTGTTGAATTCCTGGTGTGAGCACCCTTGCTCCACACTATATCTGGTGAGATCTATACCAGTTGTGACTCTTTAATAAATCATCTTGCTTTTGGGTCTCCTGTGTATATCTTTGTGACACCAGGAATTCAAATGGAGCCACATATTAATAAATATTGTTATGATAGCTGTTTTAACATTAAGTTATAGTTGTATTGCCTCTTGTTACAGTTATAGTTTGATAACAAGCAGGAAATGTTCATGGGCCAATGACATGACCACATTAAAATGGTCTATACAAAGGGCGCCAATGTGAGCATGCACACCAATATGCAAAACACGATAGTATTTATTACAAATTAGCATGTTTTCATATGTGGTTTTTGGATGGTGATGAGTTGCTTTGAGATATGAATGAAGTGTTTTGGCATTTTTGAATGCTAAATCAGCTGTGTTAAAAAGTAGAACTGTGGGAAGTGTTGAAAAAGTGACGTAAGTGTTGAGAAATGATGGGTAAAGTGATTGTAAAATTCTGTTGCAGTGTGATTTGTGAGGTCTTGTTTTATTATTTTCTTTCCATAAATGACTAGTTATACACACATGCTGGGTTTATGAGCAATAAAAACTAAATCAAGTCGCTATGCATGAAGATGGCAACCTACAGGCCTTCCTCTGAACACACACACACACACACACACACACACACACACACACACACACACACACACACACACACACACACACACACACACACACACACCCACCCACACACACACACACACACACACACACACACACACACACACACACACACACACACACACACACTCATTCGCAAGTCTTAAATTCTGCCCAAGAGCTTAAATATATTCTAAATCTGCTAATATTTTGAAACACATCATCATATCCTAGTGTTGAAAATAAATGTTGATATATAACAGCAGGTGCCTGGAAAAGCGCAGGCCACAAATCAGTTTAACAGTCTGTAACGATGACCTGCGAGTATTGAAAGGCACATTTGAAATATGATGATTTCCATCCCTTTACTTGTCTAATGTATATGCGCTCTAAAATATCCTAAACAAGATTAACGAGCTGGCCAAGAAACGCCTGATTTGCTGTGTAAATTTAGAGTAAGGTGCAGAGCTTCTTTGCATACGTAAGCTGTGCATTGCTGCGTGCGGGCATTGATTGCGGCGACGTTATAAAATACAGCATGCTTGAGGAACGGCACATGCATAGTAACACCAGGAAGAAAGAGGAAAAACACAAATATCATCAAGGTCAGAGCACCGTCTGAACTCTCAATAAAGCTTTTAAATACTCTTTAACTACACTAATTAACTAATCCTAACTGTACTATACTATAGTGAATGATAGTAAATAGCTACTACAGAAGTTTGAACCATACGTAAAATACTTGATTTAATCTGTGTTGTGATTCTACAGTTGCTATGGTAACACAATAACAATAGTAATTGATCTGTTGTGGCGATTCTACAGTTGCTATGGTA
>CAIGQZ010000686.1:2204686-2215606 GCA_903798205.1 Danio tinwini | reverse complement strand
TGTTTTTGTTTAAAGGGGTAGTTCACACAAATAATATAATATAATCACTTTAATCAAGGGAACCCAAAACTTAATGAGTTTTTTTTCTTATAAACACAAAAGAAGATATTTTGAAGAATGTTGGAAACCGGTAGTCATTTACATCAATAGCTGAATGATTACTCATGACTAATTGTTGCATTTAAAATATTATATTATATAGTATAAGTAAATAATAAATTTGCATAACAATTTAGTGTGCAATGTGTATATTTAGTACATATAAATACAAACATCTATGAATGTGTGTGTGTTTATATCTAACTTTTATTTTGTACGCAATTAGTCACGATTAATCAATAAACAGCACTAATCTATAGTAGAAAATTCAAATACTATGAATGGAAGTTAATGGCTACTGGTTGCGAACATTCTTCAAAATATCTTCTAGATATGAATGAACCGCCAACTTATCCAGCATTTGTTTTTATGCAGCGGCTGCCCTTCCAGCTGCAACCCAACACTGGAAAACACCCATACACACTCATTCACACTCATACACTACGTACAATTTAGTTGATCAATTCCCCTATAGCGCATGTTTTTGGACTGAAACCGGAGCACCCGGAGGAAACCCACGCCAACACAGGGAGAACATGCAAACTCCACATAGAAACACCAATTGAGGCTCAAACCAGCGACCTCCTTGCTTTGAGGCAAGAGTTCTACCCACTGCGGCACCCCAACATTGGGTTATTTTGTGTTATTAGGTTTAAAATCAAATTACATGGCTAAGAAATAAATAATTTGATTTAGTTTTCTCTGAAGCAAGTAAAAATCCTTTCCATAGCGTTTAGCCCTGTATAAGTCTGAACTTTCATTCATCGTGGTCCTTAAAGGTCTTTAAATTTGACTTGATGAAGCCCGCAGGAATAAAATCTACGTTTTGGTGCAGCACATGTCACAAATCAGACTAGAGGTCAGTTTTTCTCTGTTGGAGGACATTTGCATGTTCAGCCCTGATGTTTGCATACATGCCGGACAGTTACACAGAACATTTAACACCATTCAGCAGCGGAGCTTCCTCCAGTTTTCTTTCTGATAATGCGCGGATATTCTCGCCCTTCACTGGGGGATTCACTAATGCATGAGTTTGTAAAGCGAAACATCTGCTTTCTCCTGTTGCCGTCAGTGGTGAAGCCACAACTGTCTGACGCTGTGTTCCTGTGACTTGTGGAGCAGTGTGTCATTTAACCCTCCTGCTGACTTATGGGTCAAAAATATGACACATTTACCACTTGTGTGCTGTTGGGTCATTTTCATTCCCTCTGGGCTGATTTCAAGTCAATTAGGCCACAACTTTCTCTGTATTTTAGCAAGTGTGATGATTTCTGCTGACAAGTCTTGACACATGCTTTGAAAGTTTTCAAAACTCAACAATACACTCAGACTGACTCCCCTTTGGTGATGTTGGGGGCTGTTTTTACCCCCATTGACCTCTAATATAAACACATTTATTGATTGCAGAGCCATGACAGCAGATAATCATGCATTCTTGAGTGTGGCTTGTTTTTAATGTTGAGAGGAGGAATCATTGTGATTTGTACTGTTGAGCTTAGTTTTCTATAGCTATCGAGCGCTTGCTTATTGCTGGATTGGTGCTTCATCAGCTTCTGTGGCGGTTCTGCTTCACAAATTTATCAAAAGTAAAATGCAATAGTTAGGCTGTGTAGGACTCTGCACCACAAAACCAGTAATAAGGGTCAGTTATGATCCATAATCTATAAGCTGCGTACATAAGCTTTGCATTGATGTATGATTTGTTAGGATTGGACAATATTTGGCTGAGATGCAGCTATTTGAAAATCGGGAATCTAAGGATGGTGTAGCACGGTGGCTCAGTGGTTAGCAGTGAGCAAGAAGGTCACTGGTTCGAGTGCCGGCTGGGTCAGTGTGTGTTTCTGTGTGGAGTTTGCATGTTCTCCCCGTGTTGGTGTGGGTTTCCTCCGAGTCCTTCGGTTTCCCCCACAGTCCAAACACATGCGCTATAGGGGAATTGATCAACTAAATTGACCATAGTGTACGAGTGTGTGTGTGTGTGTGTGTGTGTGTGTGTGTGTGTGTGTGAATGAGTGTGTATGGGTGTTTCCCAGTACTGGGTTGCAACTGGAAGGGCATCCGCTGTGTAAAACATATGCTGGAATAGTTGGCGGTTCATTCCGCTGTGGTGACGTGATGAATGAGTGAATTTGAACATTCCAAAAAATCTAAATATTGAGAAAATCAGGTTTATAGTTGTGCAAATTAATCATTTAGCTATTCATATTACTAATAAAGTGATGTTTAAGAAATGTACAGAATGTCTTCATGAAACATGATCTTGACTTAACATTCGAATGATTTTTAACAGTAAAAAATATGATTTTGACTCTTCGAATAATTCGCTTTTCCTTCAAATATACGTGTGCAACTTTAGACGCACACATGTGCTGTATAGTTACTCATATCAACCTCATCAGATAATGCTTTAATTTATAATCTGTGTACTTCTAACAGTTAATGAAGTGACCGGAGTGGAAAACATCATCACTTTACAGCGTTTACAGTCAGTAGTGATGTGCTTTGTGTCAACAGTGTTTTCTATATGGTCTGTTTTTAATCATAACAGAGTTTAAGTCAGTGTGTTAAAGCCAGCGTCAGTGCAGATGTAATCCAGCAAGTATTATTAGTGTGTTTCAATGAAGTCTAATAGAGGTCGTGGCTAAAACAAAGCTAGATTTGGGCTGTCGGTGAAAATTGAATAGATGAATAGCTCAAACTAGACTGGAAACTAGACTTTCTAATCTGTGTTTTATTTAACAATTAATAGTTAATTTGCTGATTATTCATTCATTTTCTTTTCGGCTTAGTTATTAATCAGGGGTCGCCACAGCGGAATGAACCGCCAACTTATCCAGCATATGTTTTACGAAGCGGATGCCCTTCCAGCTGCATCACTGGGAAAGACTTATACACACTCATTCACACTCATACACTACAGACAATTTAGCCAACCCAATTCACCTGTACCGCATGTCTTTGGACTGTGCGCGAACGCGGGGAGAACATGCAAACTCCACACAGAAACGCCAACTGACCCAGCCGAGGCTCAAACCAGCGACCTTTTTGCTGTGAGGCGACAGCACTACCTACTGCGCCACAGCGTCGCCATTTGCTGATTAGTCTAGTCATTATATAAAGTTACTCTTTGACTTTAACACTTGAAGCATTTTTATTTTTAACTTTGCATTGAATTCTGGATGTTGTTTTCTATGTTGTGCATGTGTGAGTGTGTAGTATTGGCAGATATGTACCAAAGAATTTGATGGCTATTAGACAGTGTGGCTGTCTTTTTAGTTTGGCTGTGTTGTTTTTCCTCGCAGTCTTTCACGCTGACTAGAAGCAGGAGTTCAGATTAAACTTGTGCTTTACATTTCTGTTTCTGTTTGCTGTCCATCAGCTGAAGGACATCTAAGGCTTTTCTGGGATCTTTTCCAAGTTCATGTATTGCTAATTATTTTCACAAAAAAATTCTTACAATCTGATGATTAAATCATAAATAAGTTAAGATTTTGTGTGCATGTATAGGGATTCAGGGAAATATGTGTTCTAGTTGTCATTAGGATGGAAAATGTTTGTTGACCTGGCAACCCTGAACACACTTAAAGGAACGGTTGACCCAAAAATAAATATTAATTAATAAAATAAATCATTCATTCATTTTCCTTCAGCTTAGTCCCTTATTTATCAGGGGTCACCACAGCGGAATGAACCCCCAACTATTTCGGCATTTGTTTAACGCAGCGGATGCCCTTCCAGCTGCAACCCAGTACTGTGAAACACTCACACACACACAAACACACTTGGACTGTGGGGGAAACCGGAGCACCCGGAGGAAACCCACGCCTACACGGGGAGAACATGCAAACTCCACACAGAAACACACACTGACCCAGTCGGAGCTCGAACCAGCAACCTTCTTGCTGTGAGGCCACTGAGCCACCGTGCCGCCCCTATTTACTCAATATTTACTGTTCTCAATATTTAAGTTTCTTTTATTGAATGCATAAGAAGATATTTTGAAGAATGCTGATAACCACTGACTTCCATAGCAGGAAAAACAGATACTGTGGGAGCTGATGGTTACAGGTTTCCAACATTTTTCAAAATGTCTTATTTTGTGTTCAACAGAAACTCATGAAGGTTTGGGGAAAAGTGAAGTGAGAGTAAATGATGTCAGAATTTCATTTTGGGGTGAACTGTCCCTTTAAGCACTGACTGTGTGGTTTATCCTGTGGAAACTGGAAGTGTAAATCAGACTATATGAAGACTTGTTTTACTCCATTTGTTTGAGTTGCCTGACGTGGCTCTGGGAGCTATTTTATTTGGCTGAGGCGCTGGAGTCTTGGCTTTTAACTCTTCTGCAGCTGAATTACAGTACTATGCTCTAATATGTGACTCGGTGTGCAGAATAAACCTCTAGAGCTTCCTGTTTCTGAGGTCATATGATGCACTGTCACATGACCTCATTAAACTGTGCTCAACAAATGCTCATTGAAGATGATGATGATGATGTTCTTTTTTGTGTACTGCACATTTTGTCCTGTATTCCCAGTGTTTTCAGTGGTGTGCAGTTACTCATGCATCTATATTTCAGCATAAACAGCAGCTCAGACTGGCTGGTGAGGGTGTCAGTGAGTGTATAACCTTTTTTCATTCAGTAGGTGAGTGTAATGATGTCAGAACACTCAGCTAATTACTAAATGCTCCACTTTAATCCCAGTTGTTCCAAATCTCATTAGCTGTAATTCTGGATTAACCAGCGAGTAATCCACAAGACCATTAGAAAGAGCAGTTGCAGGAGCCGTGCCTGATTAATCAAAGGGAGGATCTATCCCACATGGAAAATGGTATACTATAATAAAGTTATAGTACACGCTACGGTGTTTTTGGTCTATACTGTAGTAAAGTACTTAAATTAATCTGTTGTGGTTATTCTATGGTTGCTATGTTAACAACTATAGTAAATTATCTGTTGTGGTGATTCTAAGGTTGCTATAGTAACACAACAACTATAGTAATCGATCTGTTGTGGGGTTCTACTGTTACTATGGTAACACAACAACTATATTAATTGATCCGTTGTGGTGTTTTTACTGTTGCTATGGTAACACAACTAAAGTAATCGATCTGTTGTGGTGATTCTACAGTTGCTATGGTAACATAACAGCTATAGTAATAATCTGTTGTGGGGTTTTACTGTTGCTATGGTAACAACTATAGTAATCGTTCTGTTATGCTGATTCTAAAGTTGCTATGGTAACAACAACAATAGTAATCAATCTGTTGTGATGATTCTACAGTTGCTAGGTAACAACTATAGTAATTGATCTCTTGTGAGGTTCTACTGTTGCTATGGTAACAACTATAGTAATCGATCTGTTGTGGTGATTCTACTGTTGCTATAGTAACACAACTATAGTAATCAATCTGTTGTGGTGGTTCTACTGTTGCTATAGTAACACAACTATAGTAATCGATCTGTTGTGGTGATTCTATAGTTGCTATGGTAACAACAACTATAGTAATCGATCTGTTGTGGTGGTTCTACTGTTGCTATGGTCACACAACTATAGTAATCGATCTGTTGTGGTGATTCTACAGTTGCTATGGTCACACAACTATAGTAATCGATCTGTTGTGATGATTCTAAAGTTGCTATGTAACCACTATAGTAATCGATCTGTTGTGGGGTTCTGCTTTTGCTATGGTAACACAATAACTATAGTAATCGATCTGTTGTGGGGTTCTGCTGTTGCTATGGTAACAGCAAATATAGTTATTAATCTGTTGTGGTGATTTTGTTGCTATAAGAACACAATAGCTATAGTAATCCTATACTAATTGATCTGTTTTGGTGATTTTATGGTTGCTATGGTAACACAATAACTGTAGTAAGCATTCTGTTAAGGTGATTCTACGATTGCTATGGTAACACAAAGACTAAAGTAATATACTCTAGGATAAATTATACTACAATACACCACATTTTACTGTAGTAAAACCTAAAGTATACTACAGTACAGTTTATTAGTTCATTATAGTTAATACTAGAGTATGCTGGATACTATGTGTAGATGCTAAATGTAGATTTATATGTATGTAATATATATGTATATGTTATGTATATAGAGTACTTTACTATAGTGTGGTTCCAAAACACTACTGTAGTATTTTTGCTTTGCCTTTGGATTGGAGTGTACCTGCTGCTTCATACTGAACTCTTCACAGTGGTTTAGTTCACAGTGTGGAGCATTAAATATTGATGCAGGATCTCGGCCTGCTGTTTAATTGGCAGTCTGAGGTTGTTAAACGCTGTAAAGCGACACGAGACTAAATCTCACACATGCTCAGATCAAACGCCTGCATGTCAGGGAATCATGGCCTTTGTGTGTGTGTGTGTGTGTGTGTGTGTGTGTGTGTGTGTGTGTGTGTGCGTGTGTGTGTGTGTGTGTGTGTGTGCGTGTGCGTGCGTGTGCGTGTGCTGTGAGACCTGATGAACTCCTGATGAAATCTAGAGTTGAGTTTTTGTATTTGTTTAGGCGTTTAACTTTGTAAAGACAAGCTTCTGCCCATTATTAAATACAAGGAGTACAACATGCTTTAACTCTATTGGTTACACGGCTCTCTGGAATACAGTACTTGATTCTGATTGCTCAATCAAGACATTTCAAGGTCTTTTACTTATTATTCTAATGATTTGTGGCATTACATAAGATTCATACAATGTATTTTTGTCTATCCCAGCGAATAAACCCACCTTGTAATTTCTCATACAGATTTAGTGTGCTTGTTTTATTCTGTGTAAGACTGCATAACTGCTCTAATGTTCTTTAGGAGATGCATGCATTTTTTGCTGTCAATTAACTTGTTCACATTAAGCTCTTGACAAAGCATTTCACTGATCAAAAATAAACATTTGATTTAATTACAGGAGGAAACATACAAAATGTCTTCATAGAACTTGGTCTTTATTTAATATTATAATCATTTTTTGGCTTAAAATGGAGCATTTTGACTCATACAATGTATTGCAGACTATTCCAGCAAATATACCCATGCAACTTGAGATTTCTATATACTTAAAGACAGATTAGTTGTGTTTATTGTGCTTTTAAGATTGCATAACTCAAGTTTTCTTTAGCAAATGCATGCACATTTATTCTGCCAATGAAGTAATGCAAACTAAGCTCTTAGCAATGCATTTTACTAATCATAAATAAATGTTTGATATTCACAGGAGGAAACATACAATATGTCTTCATAGAACATGGTCTTTACTTAATTTTCTAATCAGTTTTGACATACAAAAATGATCATTTTGACTCATGCAATGTATTTTATGGTCTATTCCAGTGAATATACCCATGCAAATTTCTATATAAATAAAGACAGATTAGTTGGATGTAGTGTGCTTTTAAGACTGCATAACTCTAATTTTCTTTAGCAAATGCATGCATACTTTTTGATCAGTAAAGTTGTTCAAATTAAGCTCTAGCAATGCTTGTTAATAATCAAACATATTTTTGTGATATTTACAGTAGGAAATTTATAAAATGTCTTCATATAATATGATCTTTCCTTAATATTCAAATAATGTTTGACACAAAAAAATGATAATTTTTACATTTTACAATGTATTTTATGGTCTATTCCAGCAAATATACTCATGCAACCCAAAATTTCTATATAAATAATGACAGATTAGTTGCATTTAATGTGCTTTTTATGAATGTATAACTCATATTTTCTTTAGGAAATGCATGCATACTTTATCAGTAAAGTTGTTCAAATTAAGCTCTTAGCAAGGCATGTTAATACTCAAAAATAGATTTTTGTTATATTTACAGTAGGAAACGTACAAAATGCCTTTGTAGAACTTGATCTTTACATATTATTCTAATAATTTGTGTCATAAAAAATTATAATTTAACTCATACAATGTATTGTTGGCTATTCCAGCACATATGCAACTTGAGATTTCAAAATAAGCTAATATAGACGGGTTAGTTGCATATATTGTGCTTGTTTTATACTGTGAAAGAATGCATAACTCAGATTTTCTCTTGGAAATGCATGCACATTGTGTCTGTCAATAGAAGTTGTTTGAATTAAGCTCTGAGCAATGCATATTGATAATCAAACTCATTTTATTAAATTGAGTTATGATGATTAATAAAATTCAGCTGTAGTACAGATTAGTTGCATTTAATGTGCTTTTTAAAAATGCATAACTCACATTTTTTATCAGTAAAGTTGCTCAAATTAAGCTCTTAGCAATGCATATTAATAATAAAAAATGTATTGTTAAATTTACAGTAGGAAACTTACAAAATGTTTTCATAGAACATGACCTTTACGGAATTTTCTAATGATTTGAAGCATAACAACTATAATTTGACTCACAAATTATAAAACCTATAATGCATTGTTGGCTATTACAGCACATATGCAACTTGAGATTTCAAAATAAGCTAATAAAGACGGATTAGTTACATATATTGTGCTTATTTTATACTGTGATAGAATGCATAACTCAGATTTATGAGATTTTCTTTAGGAAATGCATGCATATTTTTTTCTGTCAATAAACCTGCTTAAATTAAGCTCTTAGCAATGCATATCACTAATTAAAAATAGATTTTTGATAGATTTACAGTAGAATATTTACAAAATGTCTTCATGCAACATGATATTTACCTCATATTCTAATGATCTTTGACATATAATAATATAATTTTGACTCGAACAGTGCATTGTTGGCTGATCCAGCCAATATATCCATGCAACTTGACATTTATGTATGTAACTAGTACAGATTAGTTGCGTTTAGTGTGCTCAAATGTTTTTAGGGAATGCATGCTTATTTGTCTATCGATAAAGTGGTTTATAATTGATCATTTTGACTCATAGCATGTATTTTATTGCTATTCCATCAAATATTCCTATGTAACTTGAAATTTCTAGTACAGATTAGTTGCATTTAGTGTGCTTCTTTCACACTGTGAGTGAATGCATAACTACTCTAATGTTCTTTAAGCTTTAGCAATTAATCGCAACAAGGAAATGTGATACCATCAGAAGGCGTGCATGTCTGGTGTGTGTGTGTGTGTGTGTGTGTGTGAGCTCTTCGGGTCAGCGGGAACAGGATTATCTGCTTGTGTCCTGTGCCCTCGCCGTCCTTCAGCAGAATTAGGCCATTCGTGCTGCGAGCATTCTTCAGGAGACAATCAGTGTGTGTTCTGGAGGAGTGTGTTCCAGACTCCAGTGTGTGTGTTCTTCAATGCATCCACTAAAGATCTCAGAGGACTGTCTGCTGGGTTACTCGTATTAATTTACGTGGGAATGCAATGCTCTGGAGACTCTCTCAGCGTGCTGCTGGACATCTTCAGGGCTTTGGGATTTTCTTCATCTGATTTATTCTATATTTTTGTGGATGATGTCGACTGAAGTAGCGTTTCCGCTCAGCGGGGCGCAGATAGCAGTGTGTCGTCTGGTTCATCACGGCCCCAGACCGCACGCAACACTGAGATCCATAAACCAGGAGCTAGGGACGTATGTCCAGAAGACGCTCTCCAAACCCAAATGCAGGTACTGCAGGAATTCTCCTGTGTTAGTTCAAATATCCGTAAATTAGCAGTTTTCCAAATTTCGTGATTCATGTTTTGATTTTTTTTATTGTTTATTTCTGCTTTTGAGTTGCATTATGGGATCTTAATCTTTCTTCCAGCAACTTTTAACCTTGAAAAGTGTGTATAAAGTGACGTTTATGATCATGTGTAATAGTCTGTGTTGGTGTTGTATATTACGCTACAGAAACCATGTAATAAACTGCAGCACATTTTCTGTTATTTTACACTCTTATTTCTCTAGATATTATTAATTATATATTGTATTATTATTTTAAATGACTAAAATGTCATTAAAAGTCTCTTTGTTAAACTGTAGAGTTGAATTGTCAACATCAGAAGTGGACAGAGCAGAGATCAACATCCCATAATGCAATACACCACCGCTAATAAAGACAATACGCAAACTGTTTATTAATTAGGGTTGGGCGGTGTTGACCAATTTGGCATCGTATGATGTCTAATCATCGTGATGGACGATGGCATCATCATCATAGGCGGAGGTTAATTAATTAATTATCAATAATTATTGAATTCATAAGGAATTAATTATTTGTAGCCTACTGTTTCAACTACCTGCATGGTCTGTAGTTTTACCCATAACCAAATCATAAATAAATAAAGATAAATTACACACAAATTACCAGCTGTCAAGCACATTTCCTCTGACTCTGGCATGAATAGGTGGAGTGATCTGTGTCAGTATAATGGTGATCACAAACTTGGCAGTTAAAAAAGGTGCACAACCAACTAGGGTTGGTCCATCGTCCTGCCCCACATTTATATTAATATACAACTTATTATTTGCATGGCATCTTAATCGCAATAACGATCTTTTCATGAGCCGTGTTAAATTTTACATGTAGCTGCCGCTTGCACGGCTGACCCTAGCAAGCACACAGCAGCACATTTTTCCCAATACAAGCAGCACTCATGTTAATACAGAAACATGTCTAAATGCTGTGGTGTATTTCTGTGGTATTATTCAGTCAGACTGACCCAGAGAGAAACAAAGCAGAGGTGGATGAGGGAGCCAGGATATTTTCCAGACCGCAGAACTGAATAAATCTCTCGAACGCAGCAGCCAAGCTGAAAAACTTCAGATGGTAATGGAGGAGAAACTGAACCAGGAGCTGCTTGTCAGATATAATGCATCTCAGACCACAGAGACGGGAATATGTTTTACTGTAATGAGAAAGCCAGACTGATTGAA
>CAIGQZ010000686.1:2164201-2179256 GCA_903798205.1 Danio tinwini | reverse complement strand
ATATATATATATATATATATATATATATATATATATATATATATAAAGCAACCATTATTTGCAATATGCATGCATAATGTGACGCCTTGCATATGAAAATCCAAAAATATAAATATTGTATATCATATAATCAATTTCTATGTACTGACATGTATGCTGCAACCCTCTTTTTTGTTTAATGGGAAAGTTTACAAGTGGACAGACAGTGTTTGTGTGTGTGTGTGTTTGCTTTAACACTTGTGAGAATAAAAGGGAAACATCAATACATCACATTATAGGAAGTGGAGCGGAACATTAACCCTCAATTCACTGCGAAGTCTGGCTATTCTGGATAACTTAATGTGCCGTTTCAGGATCACGCGATCCTTCTGAACTCATTATAATGTGAAGTAGGCATTTATAATTGTGCAAATTAATATTTCTGTACAAATTGTGATGCATTTTATTTTTTAGGATTCACAAATGAATAGAGCAGGATGTGTGTAAAATGTTTATAAATGTGTTTACTGTCTCTTTAAATCAGCTGAATGCATATATATGCATATTTATTTGAGTTTAAAACATACTTTAATAATAGTGTGTATTATGATTATTGAGCATTTTGTCAGCACACTTGTCTTCTGGATGCATGCATTTCATCAGGTAAAGACTTCAGTTTACAACATGAACCACAAGCGTAGGAAATGGCAAGTCGCTATATATAAATAAATAAAAGTCTAACGTGTATAGATATAACATTATTTGTTGTATTAAATGCACCGTTTTTACGTGCTTTAATGGTAAAAAACACATTATTTTCCTCCTACCGTATGTTGTTCATTACCCCACACTTAATGTTGGAAACCTCCATTAGGGTTGTTGTTAGAAGGGATACAGCTGCGTCCGGAAAGTAATGATAATTATATATATTATTTATTACGTTAACCAATAATTGTATTTTATTAACGTTTACCCCAACCCTCGCAATAATATACCGTGTATTATTCATATTGTTAATTAAATGTAATTAATTAAATACACAATGGGCGGCACGATCGCCTCACAGCAAGCACGTGCGCCAACTTGGGTGAATTGATTAAGCTAAATTGGCCTTATAGTGTATGTGTGTGAATGCAAGAGTGTGTGAGTGTTTCCCAGTGTTGGGTTGCTGCTGGAAAGGCATCCGCTGTGTAAAACATATGCGCAGTAACATATAAAAATAGTAGTTATAAAATCGTAGTTATTTTTGTATCCACAGCTGTATCCCTTCTGAAATTTACCACAGATTTGCTGATGGATCGTTTTGAAAAGCGCGCTGAGCTCTGATTGGCCATTCATCCGTCCAGTGCGTTGTGATTGGATGAATGTCTCAAGCCTGTGAAAAAAACCGTTAAGCTGCTCATCAAGTCGAGGCTGAAACTGATCTAATATAGTGATCAACTCAACTGATAATTCAGAACTGGTAATCAGGCTTATTGATCACCTTCGCCAGCACAGCAGGACTACAGTACATAACAGATTGGTAAGTTACTTGTACGTTACTTTTAGTTTTGCTTTCTCAATTCTATAATGTCTCCAGTAACGTCTCTGTATGTAATTTGATCGCCATTACAGCGATTAAATGAAAGTTTCACTGTTTTAATTTGAGAATATTTGCGTATTGTTTTGACAATTATCCCACTGACTAATGTAAATGTGAAGATTAATGGAAGGTGTAGGGCTGCACAATATACCGTATTAGCAATGTGCAAATCCGCAATAGTCACATCGCAGGATCTGTTTAAGCTCAGTTTTGGTTTAGTCATAATAAGAAATATGAGTGGGCATTATAGTTGACCAGGAACCACATTGTGAAGCTTATAGAATTTGCTTTGTTTTTGAGGCCCGTGATTGTGAGATTTCAAGTGTTTTTAATTTGTGATTTTACAACATTTGTAGGTTTATCAAAGATTAATTGTAGTTATTTTTTATACAATGAGTACTATGGAGTTTAATTTATTTACATTTGATTGATTAATTTCTGTACCTGGATACAGTTAGATAAGACATGCACAAAGTAGGGCCGTCGGGCCAAAGTTGGCCCATTGTAACCTTTGATTTGGCCCACCATCCCATCTGAGAGGAGTATGATGGAGATGGTTGGGGCCAATGCCTTTAACAAAGATATCATCATTTTTTAATTTGACGTCACATTTTTTGTTAGTTTTTAACTGAAATTAAATGTGTCATAAATATTGTAAATAAATCTGATTTTTAAAAATGTAAATACTGTCAGTCGGCGGATAGAGGACTATGGAGAAGAGATCGGCGAGTAAATCAAGGCAAAAACTAGAGTAATTCCGTTATAAATGAGATTATTTTGTTTTTATTGTAATAAGTTCATTATTAAATGTGAATTAATTATTAAATAAATTAGGAATTTACCCCTGGCAACTATATTTACCTTCGGCCTACTAGTCTCAATTAAGTTTGGTTTTGGCCCTTCATAAAAAAAAAGTTTAGACACCCCTGAGTTAGACTTTCCAGAAAAAGGTTTAATTTATGCAGATTATCTGTTCTACGAAATTAATTTAAAATGATTCATTCTTTGCAAATCGAGCTATTCAAGAAATTATAATCATATCACAATATATATATCGCAGAAGAATAAAAACATCGCAATGTCAGTTTGACCAATATCATGCAGCCCTAGTGTGTTAATCCTTAACATATATCTTTCTTAACAGATCTGAACGAACACGTGAAATTAAGTGTTCGTTAATGTGTCCGCCTCAGCAGCATCATGATGTCTATAGGCCATCGACGATGGCATCATCTGTCAAACCCAACCCTAATAGCGTTAAAACCAAAGTGCAGCAACACGTCAGCTCTAAAAGCTGGAGGCACCTTTATATCTTTCACCATGCTCACTCTTGCTTACTTCTGATCCCGTACTACTTGTCGTTTTGTTGATGGCGAGTTAGCGACATCTACAGGAGCGGAGGAGGAGGTCGTTTGGCACAACTTGAATCGATACTTGCGATTGGACTATCGTAAAAGAAATTATCGCGATAGTTAGATGTATGGATAATATTGCACAGCCCTATTATGCAGTGAGCAACGCCACTGAAACGGCGCCGATGGATCCACAATGCAGTTCAGCAATGCCTGACGTCACCCATTCAAAGTGAATGAGAAGCGTTGATGTTGACACCCCGTGTGAATGGGGTGTAAGAGGCTGGACGAGTGCTGTTACTGGCAGAATATCGCAAGGCTATCAGCCAATCAGATTCAAGAACCAGACAGAACTGTTGTATAAATAAACATACAGTATATATCTTTTACAGTGCATGAACCCTTTAATTAAAAATGTTAATCTTGGAAAATAAAGATATTTAAGATCTAAATAAACAAACTGAGATGCTATTTTCTCTTTTAATCTACTTATATTTTTAAAAAAATGACAGTGCATGTATAATTTACTTAATAAATGTTAATGTTAGAAAACAAAAAGATGTTTAAGGTGAAAACAAGCATGAATCCAGATTAAATGATTATTTATTTTGATTACAGTGCAGAGAGAATGAGCCAATGGTGAGGCAGCTTTCTCTTGCATTCCTGCAGTCCCTCCCAGCAGCGATCTGTCTTCTCTTCCCAGAGTGCCGTGCGGAGCGTAAGCCGGAGCCTCAGCGCTCTATATAAAGCGGTGGTGGGCAGAGGAGGGCAGCCGTGCAGCGGGTCACGCAGACTGAGAGGAGCCGGACACACACTTCAGCGGACACACACACACCCACACTGACAGAGAGAGAGAGAGAGAGACAGGTCAGTACAGAGACGGGAAGTGCAGTAATACAGGAGGAAATCAGATTATTCTATGTGTGTGTGTGTGTGTGTGCGTGCATGAGTATTTGTGTGTGTACATGAGTGTGAGTTAAGCTCTTTAAGGTCTTGCAGTGCTTGTTCAAGGAGGAGATTATTATTTTTGCTGCATGAGAAGCGCAGTGTGTTTTGACAGCTGTGATGTCAGGGACGTCCCTCAGAGCATCTCTCACACTGTATAGATCAGAGGAATAAACACTGATCTATATTGTAAACACGGCCTCATTTACGTCACAGCTCTCCTCTTAAAGGGACAGCGGCGCCGTCGCTACGGAAACAGGAAAATGCGGCTCTCTGGGTCTTTGATGTGAATGAGAATGGCTTCAGCTTAAAGGGACAGTCCACACAAATATTTTAATGTGCTCACTATTTACTCACCATTAAGTGCTTATAAATCTTCATGAGTTTCTGTTGAACACAAAAGAAGATATTTTGAAGAATGCTGAAAACCAGTAACCATTCCACATTTATTTTCCCTAATATGGAACTCAGTGGTTACAGGTTTAAGCTTTCTTTAAAATATCTGATTATTAAAGAATGCCACACAGGTTTGGAACAAGTAAATGTTGAAGATCAGGATGTATAATAATAATAATAATAAACAATAAGAAATATATCTGCAAGCGACAATTTCTGCAGTGGTTGAAGGCCCCGAGCTCATTTGGCAGTTAGGTTATAGTGAATTGCCATTGAAAATAGCATTAGTCTCTTTTTTTTTTTACATTTTAGAGTCATCTACAGGAAGAACACATTGAACATTTATGAATTGTTGGCTTTTTCGTACATTTGGCAACCCACATTTTTTAAACGACAAAATGTTATAGTTAAAGCTGTCCAAATATAATAGTTAATTGAGACTTTGGACCACAAAAGCAGTTATAAGTGTTAATATGTTTAGAAAATTGAGATTTATGCATGACCTGAACCTAAATAAATCATATTTAGATCTATTGGTTTGTTAGGACAGTATTTGGGTCTTTGATGTGAATGAGAATTGCTTTAAAAGAAGATATTTTGAAGAATGCTGAAAACCTGTAACCACTGACTTTCACAGTATTTATGTTTCCTATTTTGGAAGTAAAATATATATAAAATATTTAAAATATATTATTATTAAAGAAAGTCATACAAATTTGGAACAAGTGAATGTTGGAGATCAGAATGTAATAATAATAAGCACTAAGAAATATATCTGAAATCAGCAATTACTGCAGTGTTTTAAGGCCGCAAGGTCAGTTGTCAATTAGAAAGTCTGTAACTGCCTTAATTAACAGCGAAAAATATTATTATTATATATGCATTATATGTTTATATTATTTAATACTAGTTTTAGTGAATTGCCACTGAAAATAGCATTAGTCACTTTTTATTTTTATTTTAGATCATCTATGGGAAGAACACATTGAATATTTGTGAATTGTAGGCTTTTTTGTACATTTGGCAACCCACATTTTGTAAATGACCCTGTTGTAGCTCTTCAAAGGTAAAAGTTAATTGTGACTTTGGACCACAAATGCAGTCATAAATGTCGATGTTATTTGGAAATTGAGACGTATGCATGACCTGAATGTATATAAATAATCTTTAGATCTGTTTATGTATGGTTTACTAGGACAGTATTTGACTTACAATCTGAAAATGAAATCAAATCACATTTTAAGTTGTTCAAATGAAGTTCTTAGCAATGCAAATTAGAGTTTTGATATATTTACAGTAGAAAATCTCTACTTAATATCTTAATGATTTTTGGCATATATAAAAAAATAAATGATCATTTTGAGCTATAAAATGTATCTTTGGCATTTGCTAAGAATATATAAGGCTGCTTTTGTGCTCATACTTATTAATGTAGGCAGTTTATAGATTACCAGAACACTTCTTTTATTAAGGTTTGTTATAGTAATAATAGTAGTAATAAACTGTGGTTGTAATAATTGTAATAGTAAAATAATTCTAAGGCATGGGATAGGGCAGACCCTGGCCACTCTCCACATGGTGCCGGTCATCAGGGAACATCTTTTTTTAGCGCGGGTCATTTGGTTGTGGATCTGTATGGTCAAGGGTGGAGGTTTCCCCATATCACTGTCAGTCTGCAGCACCAGTACACACCGTCCAACATATGCCACTTTAAAACATACGCAGCTCCTGCTAAATTCTGACCACTGATTTATGAGGTCATACCACATGAAACTGAAGTCTTAAGACACTTAATGGACGCCTAAAAATAAGATTTTCCTGCACAGAGCAAAAAATATGGTTTGAAATGAGACCAGGCATTGTAACTGTCTGGTTGACCTTTTGTGCATAGATTATCATAAACATAAAAGTAAATCAAAATGAGCTTAAGGTGGTATTAGGAAAGCAACTTAACAAAAAAAAGTTTATATACTGCAATATTTTGGCAAATGTTGTGTTGTATTTATAATATATGAAGTGGTAATTTTCGTTTTTGAATTTGCAATAGTTAACAGTATTTATACAGGCAAAATGATTATTTTTTTCCTAAGTGCTGTTTAACAGAGTCAGGGAATTGTTTTAAACACATTTTTTAAACAATAGTTTTAATAACTAGTTTCTAATAACTAATGCATTTTTTCTTTAACAGCATTAGGGCTGCACCATATTGGAAAAATCAAACATTGCGATATTTTTTTTAACTTTGCGATTATATGTTGCAATATAAATTAGAAAATGAAATTTGGAAAGAATTTATAATGTTAGATCGATTGGGATAATTTTGCAGTGGGAGTGCATCTCCTTAAAATCTAATAAACAAGCTATAACATTTTTGGGGTACCCCAACACATTTTCCTTGTGGTCTGTGCTAATTGCAGTGCGTTTCTGTATTTACATGTGTTGTATTTTCATGCACATGTTTAGTCAGAGATTGATGAATTAATCTTTACTATTTGCATCTCCATAAAATCTAATAAACAATGTAGAAACTTTTTGGGTTCCCTAACACATTTGTGCTTTTTGCAGTGAATTTCTGTATTTGCATGTGTTGTGAGCATTTTCATGCATAATAATCTATAAGTGAAGTTTATTTATAAACTAATTTCGAGACGATCACGTGCTTATGATTGCTTGCATCCGGTCCTGCATTATTCAATTTTAATTCACCAATCAGACGATTCCTAAGCCACTATAAATACCCTCAGTTCCATACCACAGCCATCTTCATTTTGAAGAATCCCCCCTTCCACCCCTACTCCTCCTTTCCTAGATGGGTGGCACGGTGGCCCAGTGGTTAGCACTGTTGCCTCACAGCAAGAACGTCACTGGTTCTAGTCTTACCAAGCCAGCCGACGTTTCTGTGCAGAGTTTACACGTTCTCCCCGTGCTCAAGTGGGTTTCCTCCGGGTTCCCCGGTTTCCTCCCACCATCCAATAACATGCAACTTAAGTTAATTGACTAATTTAAATGAGCACCATAGACATGGTCCTAGTAAGAAGTTACCTCTTAAGAGCGATCACTATCTGTTCATCAGTTACTACAGCAGGGGAGTTCTCCAGATCTACCTGACCTCAAACTCCCCTCTCGCCCTGCAAACGGAAGGGAGCCTCGGGCTCGAGGATCTTATGAGCTCAGGGCTCTCTCCCAGGACAGCATGCCAAACACGCTTTATAATCATGCATCAGCTGAGTGTGAACTCTTAAAATTCAATTAAAAAAGATCCAATTGAAATAAAGTGTTTTATAATTTCCAAAATCAAACAGTATTCAAGTACAGAAACTGAATAATAAAAATAAAAATAATTCAATAAAATTAATTCTAGTTAGGATTAATTAATTAATTTTTTTGAACCTGAATGTTTTTAAAATCGATTTTCAATCACAGGCATCAAAAACACATGCAAATGATCAATTATATTAATCAATTATTATAATATTCTGCGATGTGTCTATTGTGAATGATCACATTACAGTATCCATGCTGAAACCATATATTGTGCAGCCCTAAACAGCATAATAGTTTACTAAATATTTTGCATGATACTTGTATTCCGCTTAAAGTGCAATTTAAAGGTTTAATTGGGTTGGTTTGGATAAATAGGCAAACAGTGTTTTTTTCAGAAAAATAGGAATAAGAACTAGAAAATTAATATAAAAACACATCTATTGCTCTGTTAAACAGCAGGAAATATTAGAAAAATTATGAAAATGCATATATAATAATATTTGCCATGATATACAAGTTAGTGTCTTTACGGTTAATTTCAATTTAATTAAAGTTTATTAGTATAGCGCTTTTCACAATAATTACCATTTCAAAGCTGCTTTACAATATATGCATGTAAAATAAGTTAATTTGTATTACTTGTTAGAAATGCTGCGACTCAGCTCTGTGCATCACAATTTTTAAAGAAATTCTTAGTTATTTTTAGTGATAGACATCTTGTGATACAACGGCAATGATTTAAATGATTTCTGGGTAATTATTATCTACTGTTAAACTAAGAAATGCACATGTTTTAATGATGTGACTGAAATCTGTGCATCACAATTTTAATGAAGAATAATTATTAACCGCTATTAAACTAAGAAATGCTCATTTTAATGGTGTCACTGCATCAGAACTGAAATATTAAAATCTGTGCATCACAATTCTACAAATTTATTTATTTATTGATCTATTTTAAGTTATGGGCATCTTATGATACAACTGCAATAAATTACATAATTTCAGGATAATTGATAACTACTAATAAAGAATGTACAGTTTCATGGCATCACTGACATCTGAGCTGAAATCCTGAAATACACACAGAACAGATGAAGCTTTGGTTTCTCCCTGAAGGAGCAGCTGTTTGCCGAGAGAAGCGTCTCATATTCACACCAGCTTTTAATAGCAAACTTTACACTCCTCAAGCTGCATTTGTGCCTCCTCGTCTCAAACGCTGTCACTTACGCTGTCTAGTAACCAAAAACTAACCAATGCATTACATAACACGAGCCCTTACAAAACCCTCTAACCTTTAATACATCGATAGGCTGAGCGGACAGTTCAGAAAATATCGGAGTCATTTTAAATCTTAACCTTAGAGGGAAACTTTAGAGGGGCTGTGTAAGCATTGCAAGCACATTTAAGACACAATAAAGTCACAATAACTTAAACATTTGCCGGTTAAAGGTTAATTGTACACTATAGAATTATTGGACAAAAACAATACTGTTTTTGATTATTTAATCCTTTAATTTGAATACTGTTTAACTCTCCAGAATATCATAAACCATTGTTTATTAAGGGGTTTAAACCCAGTTGTGTGTCAGCAGTGTGTGAATATCTCCAGCCTCTAATAGTAAACATGAATTAATTGTATTTGTTTCAATCAGACTTGATGAATAAAACATTCTCCTTTTGTGCGTGTCATCAGAGGGGGAAAACCCCGCCCACTAGTGTCCATCTCTCCCTCATTAGCATAAACAGCAGCCCTGAGTGAGAAGCAGCCGTCTGTCCATTAGCCATTAGAGCGTTTGAGCTGCTGAAGATGATGTCAGCATAGACTAAGAGGATTATAGATGTGGAGTTTTAGATGAAGCACTAATGAACAGCGGGAAGAGCGACATAGACTGACAGCACACTGACACTGAAGCACACATGCACACCTGACCAGCACTGACAACAAACACAGTGCTGTCATTATGCTGACGCACAGCCATCTGTAGCTCCTCCTTCTTCTGAAAAGAGCACAATCTCATATGCATTTAAAGCGTCTGTTTCAGAGAGTTAGAAAACATTATCTGTGTGCTTTTCTCAGCTCAAACTGAAACACACACACACTCTAGAGACAGCAGAGACGCATTTTACTGCTTGTAATAAGGGGCAGAATAGGACATAGAAGCGTTGACGCCTTGTTGATTTTGTAGTCATCTTGGCTGCTTTGCTTCTGCTAAAATACCACAGTAATTGTGTTGCCTTGACAAAGTGGTTTTGCATCTGATAAAACTTCCTCATTTCTGAAAGGAAACATGACCAGATGTGCACCTTCAGCTCAGCTGTGTGTGTTATTCAGCCAGATATACAGAGTATCTTATATATAAAAATAATATATAACCAAATAATTAAATAAATACAGTACTAATACTAATAAAAGTAATAATTATATTCACAGTCAAATATTTCAGCACAGTATATTTAAAAGCACTTTTATTTTTATTGATCTATTTTGTATTTTTATGTCATTTATGCATGCTCTTGGCAGGTTTTTGAAAATATAGATGTCTGTATGTGTTTGTGTGTGTGTGTGTGTGTGTGTGTGTGTGTGTTATTTGTGCAGTAGTTACTGCATTATAAAAGCAGATTTTTGGCAGTGAATTAATTATTTATGAATAATTAATTAATTCATAACGAATTAATTATTTGTAGCCTACCGTTTCAACTACCTGACTCACATGGTTTTTGTTTTACCCATAACCAAATCATAAATAAATAAGGATAAGTTACACAAATTACCATCTGTCAAACACTGAATAGGCAGAGTGATCTGTGTCCTTATAATGGCATCCACAAACTTGGTTGGTAAAAAGCTGCACAACCAACAGGAACCAACCAACAGTATCTGAGGTTTCACTAAAATGACTGAGTACAAGCCTGAAAGCCACAGTTTGAGGCAGTGTACTGATGCTATGACACGTTACCTGATAGATTCAAGCCCGAAGAGTCGTTAGATAGAGACAAGATTAATTAAATATCACTTTTAACAACTATAGTGAGACGCCATCCAGTGGGACTTTATCCTTGATAAACTGTCTGACGTGCACTGCTCTCTGGGGTTTTGTGCTCAAAGCACCCGCTAACTGCTGGAGCTTAGACGTGCACACGCTGCAGCATGACAGTGTGTATGTGTGTGTGTGTGTGTGGTCATGTGATGTTCGTGTATTTTCAGCACAGTATTTCCTCTAATATTTCTTCTTCTGGTGAAAGTCTTATTTGTTTTATTTTGGCTAGAATAAAAGCAGTTTTTAATAGTTTTAAACCCATGTTAAGGTCAATATTATTAGCCCCCTTCAGCAATATTAGTGTTGGATTGTCTCCAGAACAAACCACTGTTCTACAATGACTTGCCTAATTACCCTAACTTTACCCTAATTACCCTAGTTAAGCCTTTAAATGTGACTTTAAGCTGAATACTAGTGTCTTGAAGAATATCTAGTCTAATATTATGTGCTGTCATCATGACAGAGAGAAAACACATCAGTTATTAGAGATGAGTTATTAAAATTATTATGATTAGAAATGTGTCTCTCCATTGTGGAAAAATATACAGGAGGGCTAATAATTTTGACTAGATATTAAGATGTGTGTGTCCGCAATAGTCACATCATAGGATTATATGTTTTATTAAACAGTAAAATATAAAGATATAATTTTTTAATTATACGTTTATAATGACGATGTCATTAATGATGTATATTTTACAGTTGATTGTTCAATTTCTGTACTTGAATACTGTTCAACTGCCAAGAAAAACCATAAAGAACCAAAAAAAAAATTTATTTAGTTTTTGCTTATAATTTATTATATTTTATGCACATGCACCGCATAGAAAAAGACTTAAACATCTCAGTCAATCTAAACAATGAAATCTCTCCAAATAGACATATTCAAATCATCTGGTGAAATTTTACTCATATCGCAATATACAGTTGAAGTCAGAATTATTTGCATTTTTTATTTTTTAATATTTCCCAATGATGTTTATCAGAGCAAGGAAATGTTCACAGTATGTCTGATAATATTTTTTCTTCTGGCGAAAGTCTTATTTGTTTTATTTCGGCTAGAATAAAAGCAGATTTTAATTTGTTAAAACCATTTTAAGATCAATATTATTAGCCCCTTTAAGTTTTTTTTGATATTCTACAGAACAAACCATCATTATACAATAACTTGCCTAATTCCCCTAACCTGCCTAGTTACCCTAATTAATCTAGTTAAGCCTTTAAATGCCTTTAAAATGAAAAAAATCTTCTCTCTGTTAAACAGAAATTGGGGAAAAAAATAAACAGGGGGGATAATAATTCAGGGGGGCTAATAATTCTGACATCAACTGTATATCGCAGCAAAACTAAATATCCAACACAGACTAACACTGAAAACGTTGTCCCGTGGGCATTTCTGGAGACTTATGTAGCTGGACGTTTATGTAGCTGGAGGTACGTATGGCTTCATTTTGTTTTTTTAAACGAACACTACGAGGTGGTATGATTCTGTTCCTTTTCACGCTCACCAGCTAACCACTCACCTTCGTGTGGAGGGTTTTCCCGCCGCAACCAGTTTGTCTCGTTAGCTCGTCATTTTACGCCGGCGGACTTGAGACGTAGAGAGGAGTTGACCATGATGACGGGGTTCGAATCTGGGGAAGAGCGGTTCCAGAAATCAGGAAAGACAAAAACAGAATCCAAAAAATAAAATAAACCAGTAAATAACAGGGTGAGAATGCGGTAAAATCTGAAAATGTGGTAAAAATCAAACGAGGGCTTTTCTTTTTCTTGACGGCTGGTTGGGTTCAGGGAAGTAAGTGAGCGGGTCAATCAATAAAATTGGTTTGATAAAATCAGAAAAAAGAAGTGGGTGGGTCAATCGATAAAGTTGGCGCAGTGGGTAGCATGATCGTCTTAAAGTAAGAAGGTCGCTGGTTCAAGCCCCACCTGGGTCAGTGTGTGTTTCTGTGTGGAGTTTGCATGTTCTCCCCGTGTTGGCTTGGGTTTCCTCCGGGTGCTCCAGTTTCCCCCACAGTCCAAAGACATGCGCTATAAGGGGACTTGATGAACTAAATTGGCTGTAGTGTGTGTGTGTGAATGAGTGTGTATGGGTGTTTCCCAGGGAAGGAGGACCTCTGGTGGGTTTACGCGAGAACAGCGGGCGCGAATGGCACTCGAGAGAGAAATATGAGATGTGAAAATGAGCATACAGTGGATTCGCGAAAACAAAAACTGCAAAAATACGTACCTCCCGGGACGTATTTCGCGGTCTCCAGAAACATCCACGGGACTACGTTTTCAGAATGAGCCTGGGTTGAAAATATCGCAGTGCCATATATATATATTTATGTAGTGTCGCATGCAAATCTCTCTTTTCAATTCAATTCACCTTTATTTGTATAGCACTTATACAATGTAGATTGTGTCAAAGCAGCTTCACATGGAAGTTTATAGTGAATGTAAACAGTGTCAGTTCAGTTTTCAGAGTTTAAGTTCAGTTCAGTTTAGCTCAGGTCAGTGTGGGTTAATAATCACTACTGAGAGTTCAAACACTGAGGAGCAATTCCATCGATGCACAGATAAATTCATATTTTTAATAGGAAGCTCTACAGTATTATATTTGTGCATATGCATACACAGTCAGTACTGAAACCAAATCTGGAGCTTATCTAACAGAATAACTTACAATAATGGCTCAAAAACGAGTACAGACAAATTTATATGTTATAGAAAAATATTAAATACAAATTTAAAAAAAGAGGAAAAATCAAGAGAAACAAAAATATTGAAAAAAATTAGTTAATTTTGTAGGTTGTAATGTTTTTTTTGCAATATTTTGCTTGAAATGTATTGCATTATCTTTCAGTTTCTAAATAGTTTTTGGTGACTAAATATTGTAATAAATATATCTGTTTAATACATCTGTTCTGTTTAAATGCACCACAATACACTGCCTATATTCACTGAGACATGGAGAAAAATATACATTTTCAAAATGGGCTGCACTCAGTTATGAGCACTGTACATCTGTATTTATTTATATCTACATTTAATTACTTATTTTAAAATGTTATTTTTGTTTGTTTTATACAGATATAGAAACCCTGCTATATAGTGATGTGTGGAATTCCAATGTAAAGCAAATATTGACAAATAAAAGGATTCATTTATTGTTAGATGTCAATTTTCATGATAATAAACAGTCCAGGCACTTAAATAAAGACAGTTCAGCATCCCGTTTATTAAACAAGACGAATTATTAGAACACGGCTAGTAGTGTTTCCTCACATACTGTACTATAGTTTACACAACTCAACTGCGCAAATGTTACACACATAACATAAACGCAAGCAAAGTTGTGACTCCATAATGACACTTGATGTCTGCAAATATAAGACATGAGCTTTTAGACACAGTAAATCCTCACCTGTGTTTACTTCATGTGCACCATTATTCAGATCTATCGTCAAATACAGCATTATACAGTGCTCAGCATAAATGAGTTCATATGTACAGTAATATATCTGTGCATATACATTTAACTATTCAGACAAAACTGATCAACTAATCTAACAAAATAACTAAAGATCACAGTGCAAAAATTATACACTCAAATTATATGTGCGTTATATGTGCGTAAAAATCTCACAACACACTCAAGTTCACAGTTAATGATCCAATAGTCTCTGATGTTAATACAAGACAGTGTGCTCTAAATATTGATCCTCCTTACTGTACTGTATATAATGTAGTGTACATACAAGCAGGACCAGTCTCTGAGAACACTTCATTTGCATGTCACATGACCATTTGCGCCGTCACAAGTAAAGAGGGATCTGTTTACACTTGTCATACGGAGGCAGAAAGAATATTTCAGTCCTGCTGCAGAGCTCAGCCCACAGTAAGACACACTCTTTATTATCTGTTTTTCTGTATGTTGTAGTGCTCTTGAGTCTTTATGCTTTCAGAAGTGCATTGAGTCTCAGTCAGTGTTGTGTGTGAATGTGTGTGTGTGTGTGTGTGAGTGAGGGTGTGGGTGTGTGTCGATAGACCGACTGTCAGTAAACTCAGTTGAGATCATGCACAGATACTGGGCTGCAGTCTTAAAGGGACACTACGCTTTTTATTAGTATTTTGGAGGAAATATTCTCATTTTAAAGCTCCACGAAAGTTAAACAGGTGAGTTTTACCATTGTTGAACCCATTCATTCACTTTTAACTTAGCTTAGCATACATAATTGAATCGGATTAGACCGTTAGCATTTCTCAAAAAAAGAAAAAAGTAAATAAATAAATAAAGTTTGGAAAATTTTTCTATTTAAAGCTTGACTTTTCTGTAGTCGCATTGTGTACTAAGATTGCTGAAAAATGAAAAGTTGATATTTCCTGGGCTTATATACCGGCCACTTTATTAGGTACACCATACTAGTACCGGGTTGGACCCCTTTTGCCTTCAGAACTGCCTTAATCCTTCATGGCAGAGATTCAACAAGCTACTGGAAATATTCCTCAGA
>CAIGQZ010000686.1:2012402-2023985 GCA_903798205.1 Danio tinwini | reverse complement strand
TCATGAGCTTGGAGGACTGCATCCATACATCTCTGAATGACTCAAATTACGCATTAATAAAGTCATCTGGAATGGAGAAGAAAGCGTTCCTGCAAGACTCCCAGAGTTCATCAAGAGTCTTTGTGTTCATCTTCAACACCTCCTCCATTTTACCCCAGACATGCTCAATAATGTTGATGTCTGGTGACTGGGCTGGCCAATCCTGGAGCACCTTGACCTTCTTTGCTTTCAGGAGCTTTGATGTGGAGGCTGAAGTATGAGAAGGAGCGCTATCCTGCTGGAGAATCTGCCCTCTCCTGTGGTTTGTAATGTAATGGGCAGCACAAATGTCTTGATACCTCAGGCTGTTGATGTTGATCATCCACTCTGCAGATCTCTCTCACACCCCCATACTGAATGTGACCCCAAACCATGATTTCTCTGACTGATTTTGGTGAGAATCTTGGCTCCATGCTGATTCCAGTAGGTCTTCTCCAGTATTGGTGATGATTTAGATGCAGTTCAGAAAACTCCACCTTCTGACACTTTAACAAGTGATCAAGTAGAAGTCAAGTTAGTATTTGTTGCTTTTGGGATCCACCACAAGACTTTTGTCAGGTAGTGTAATTGTGTCTAACTTTGAGCCACTGCTTTTCATAATATCTGTGCACAGCCCTATTGGCTATTAAATTAGTTTTTTTCCTTCACTTTTATCAATTGGTGAAGTTTGTTCCTCCACTGTCTCCACTGGCTTGCTGTGTTTGGGACTTGTAGAGCTGTGCACTGATGGATTACTCTTCAGTGTTTGAACTTTTGAATATTAAACCACACTTACCTGAACTGAACTGAACTGAACAGAACTTCAACTCTGAAAACTGAACTGACACTGTTTACATTCACTATAATCTTCTATGTGAAGCTGCTTTGACACAATCTACATTGTAAAAGCGCTATAGAAATAAAGATAAATTGAATTGAATTAAATGCATAAATCAAGTAAACAACAAGATGCTTTATTCGAGACAATATTCAATATTTAATTTATAAAAGACTTCCAGTGGCTTCAAGTCTGCTATGAAAATAATTAAAGCCATTCACTGTAAAGTCTGTGGGATGGGGTTTGCAGGAAACAGAGTTTGCCACAGAATCTACACATTTTAAGTGCGAGAGGTCCTGTATGATCCTTTATTTAATCCTCACCATGCTGTCAGCCATGTAAGCGGCAGCTATATGTACAATTTAACACAGCTCATGAAAAGACCGTTATTGCTATTAAGATGACATGCAAATAATAAGTTATATATCAATATAAATGTGGAGCGGGGCGATGGATCGCGATGCCGGCTCAGCTTCGTGAAGCTTATTGGCCATCGGTGATGGACGATGACATTGTCTATCGGCCCAACCCTGCCTGTCACCTTTTGATTTTACCCATGATTTGGGAACAACTAGCTGAAACTGGTTTTCTGACTCGATTGGCCCCAATGAAGTATGCCAGTGAAGAAGCTCACTGATGTAAGTAGGTGCCAGACCATTCAAACCTTTAAAAACAAATAACAATAGATGAATCCTAAATTGGACTGGGAGCCAGTGAAGGGATGATAAAAATGGTGAGATACTAGAATGTTTTTTGTCCCAGTTAAAAGCCTAGCGGCTGCATTCTGAACCAGCTGCAGGTGTATAATTTAAGCCTACGAAACTCCTGAATACAAAGCATTACAATACAAAAACATTGATGATGGTTTCCAACTCCTTAAGTGACCGGAAAGGCTTCAATTTGGCGACGTTCCTTATTTGAAAGAAACCACTTTTGACGACTGATTTTATTTGCTTGTCAAACTTTAAAGGGCACCTATAGGTTACCACCTTTTTTTAGATTTAATATAAGTCCTTTGTGTCTCCAGAATGTGTCTGTAAAGTTTCAGCTCAAAATGCCAATCAGATTATTTATTAGACCTTTTATAATTTTCTATTGTATAGCTTTAACTAGCAGGTAGCGGTTTTTGTGTATTGCGCCTTTAAGGCTAGTCCTCCCCACCCACCATTCCCACATGCCTGTCAGCGTGCCTCAGTCTCTGTCCTCGGCTGCTTTCAGACAACAAACAGACACGAAGGAAGGGAAGCAGATCTCACGTATTGTTTGTGAGAAATACTACAGTAAGAACTCTACCAATGAGTATTTGATGCATTTGTTGAGGAGCTCCAACGATGAGTCACACAAAATATCTTTACAAAGTTCACACACACACACACACACACACACACACACACACACACACACACACACACACACACACACACACACACACACACACACACACACACACACACACACACACAGACACACACACACACACACACACACACACACACACACATACACACACACACAGACAGCGCGCACATGTAGCCTTGCACTCTTTCTGCATGCAAATGTGACAGGATACAGGTTAATATCCACGGCTGTATGGATATCTGTTATGTTGATGTACAAAATAAACCTGATTTAACGTCCACAAACCGGGATTGAAGCGTCTTTTATAGTTGTTCAAACACACGGCTGTGCTGATGAAGTAAAGCTGAAGTAAATGGCTGTAATTCATTAACATGCTCTGTTTTAAAACATTTTAAACTTGTAAAACTCACTCTTGATCACATTTGATGATGATTGATGATCCCAGCAAACCGAACAGACCTTTTATTCCCGGTTGATTTGCGCACATCCTGTCTTGTTGATTTGATTATACATATTACTAAGGAGACATGTTAATACGCAGCTGTCAATCAATTTGGTGGGCGGAGGGACCGCACTCCTACATCAAGTAGCGGTCGATCTCAAAACCGCTCCAATTGGTCCACCGTTTTTATGTTGTTAAATTGAAAAAAAAGGACTGAGTGTGTTTATATCAGCCCAATATGACGCTCTATACACTATACCTACACACATGTCTGTCCAAACAGCTTGAAAAGTAGATTTTTCACCATAGGTGCCCTTTAACTCTGTGTCAAAAATAACTCTAAGACTTTTTGCGTGACTGTAAACCTCAGGCTTAAACGAACCTAAATGATTAACTGTAGATTCACAGACACTCGGAGAGCCAAACACTAGCACTTTAGTATTTGATTTATGCAAGTGTAAAAAATGACCAGCCAACCATTCCTTAATCTCGATTAAACAGGTAAAAAAGGACTGTAAAACAGAGTTTTCTCCCATTTTTATGGGCATATAAAGCTGAGTATCATCAGCAATGGAATGAACCACCAACTATTCCAGCATATGTTTTACGCAGCGGATGCCCTTCCAGCTGCAACCCAGTATTGGGAAACACCCAAAACACACTCATTCACACACATACACTACAATTTAGTTCATTAATTCCCCTATTGCGCATGTGTTTGGACTGTGGGGAAACCGGACCACCCGGTGGAAACCCACGGCAACACAGGGAGAACATGCAAACTCCACACAGAAACGCCAACTGACCTGGGCCGGGACTCGAACCAGCGACCCTCTTGCTGTGAGGCCACAGTGCTAACCACTAAGCCACCGTGCTGCCCCAACTCCCCTAACAGAATAGCTCCAACAGCTGTGATACAGAGAGCTGTGCACACTGTTCAGATGAATAGGAAACATTCAGAACAAACAGTCTGCTTTGGACGTCCTGCAGAGGAGAATTGGTGACTAACAAACAAGCAACAGCTTCTTCAAAAGCGCCACTTTCCATCTTTGTGTAAGTGTGTGTTTGTGTGTGTGTGTGTGTAACACCTCTGTGCAGATGATGAGCACACGCACACACACACATGCTCCTCCTCTCCTGCTGTCCCACAACAACAGCCTCCAGTTTAATGAGTGTCTGTAATTCCCTCTGAATGAAGGCCAGAAGCGTCCCCTCGGCCAGCGGCGCTCACACACACACACACACACGATTACAGCCCATTTTCTGATGAATGACTGGTTAAGTAGTTAAGGGCTCGGCGTATAAGGGAGGATCTGCAGTGTGCATCAGCGAGCAGATACAGTACCTGGACCCTTAAAAGCACTCATTGGATCAACAGCCATTATTGAGAAAGGATCTACAGTTGAAGACAAAACTATTCACTGTAATTCCTATTAGATTTCTCTTGTGGAGACATTACATTTTTCAATTGTAAAAACTACCAAGGTCATTATTATTAGCCACCTTAAGTTTTTTTTTTATTGTCTACAGAATAAACCACTGTTATACAATGACTTGCCTAATTAACCCAATTAGTTACGACTTTTAATGTCACTTTAAAGGTGCAGTATGTAAGTTTGACACCCAGTGTTTCCTCCAGGTGCTCCGATTTCCCCCACAGTCCAAACACATGCACTACTAGTGAATTGATTAACTAAATTGGCTGTAGACATTTACATTTATAGTTACCAGACTTGATGTGAACTTTACAGAATCACCGTCTGCGGCCAATAGAGTTTCATGACAGAACTAATAGTAACACTTTAGTTTAAAGGTGCAGTATGTAAGTTTAACACCCAGTGGTTAAATAAATTCAAGCACGGGTTGCCAGATTGAGGACAGGAGCGAGTGATTTAAACTGTGTTCTAAATAAAAGCAACGACACGTGATTAGAGGGAATATTCTCCATATTAAAATGAGCTTTTGTCAAACCCATGACCTCAAATTGATATATTAGAAACGGCTTCTATTTCTCACAGCTGAACAACAGAAACCTATGACAGTGATCACCTCAGGTAAACCTTGTGTGCTTTATTCAGTGCTAAATGCTAACAATGTGAGTTTGAATGGCATTTTACAGGACATTTATTGCCATATACTGAAAGCAGCAGCAGATAGTTCACCTCAGATCTGGAGAATACAATAAACCGTTTGAGATTGAATTTTAGAACTAAACACATATGAGTGATTCAGCATCTACATTTAATGATGTTAAATAGATTATTAACCTTACCGTTTGGTGAGTGAGTGCATATTCTGTGCTTCTGAAAGGCTGTATGTACATTTCTGTCGTGTTTCGACAGCAAATTTGCTCATCACTGCGTATCTCGTCACAAAGCGTGTTGTTAGGACACGCCGTTACAATGTAACCTGCTCAACTAATGATTACTCTTATAATATTTATTTAATTTCCTAATTAATAACCTCATGTGGAACTGAATCTGTTTCATTTTGATGTCTGATACGTTGGATTTTCGCTCACAGACGCATGCTTTCAGAGCCTTTCTGAATGAATGAATGAAATACGCTGTTTTCCATCAAGGCAACCCGGAGTGCTGAATTATAATTGGCTAAACTGGCATTGTGCAGGTTAAATTGACCTAAACAAAAACAGCGTTCAGGCACGGAAAAAACATTTTCACAGCAGAATATCTGACTTCAGCATTGTTTTTCAGTTAAACAAGTATGTTCACTTGGGATGTTTCTTAAATATCTGAACACATATTATGGTATTTTCATGCTTTAGAAGAGTCAGAAACTTACATACAGCACCTTTAAGCTTTTGGGAGTATCGTAACTAAAAACTTAATATACGAAATAAAAATATATTACCTTTTTAACTTGTATTTAATGTTTACAATGCAAATCTAATTAGATACACTTATTTTGTACACAAAGCAAGTCTCTGACATAATAGATCTACTAAACGACAGAAAATATTACTTTACAAACTGTATTGTAAATAAATCTTATGAACATTTTCATATTAGTCAATAATGTTACTGAAATTAATAAAAAAACTGAAAAAATACACATTCACACACATTTACACAAGTAAATCAATAGGCTCGATGGGCTAAAAATCTGCGGATTTCTGCTTGCGCAGATTCTGTGTGGGCCTAGTACTGATTAATATAACTAATATTACTTACTTACTCCCAGGGACGTTTATACTGATATTTAGCCGCACCATCTTGGTGTTTCGTAACATCAGATTTTTTTTGTACGAGGTGGGTTGTTAGGGTTAGGGTTAGCCCAACACTCAACCCCCAACCTGGAGTATCAGGACATACACTCATACACTACAGCTAATTTAGTTGATCAATTCCCCTATAGCACATGTGTTTGGACTGTGGGGAAAAACTGGAGCACCCGGAGGAAACCCACACCAAAACGGGGAGAACATGCAAACTCCACACAGAAACACACACTGACCCAGCCGGGACTCGAAACAGTGACTTTCAGCACTACCCACTGTGCCACTGCACCACCTTTTATTAATATTACTTATTTACTAATATTTCTAATATTAATAATACTAATATTATGTACTGTTATCATGTCAAAAACAAAATAAATTAGTTTGTTTTATAAATTTATTACATGTTATTAAAACTATATTTAATTTAAAAACAAGATAAAAAAATCTCTTAAACAGCAACTAAATATTACAACACGGCAATTTTTGAAAAAATAATGTATTTTAAATTATTTATAAAAATATAAAGGACATAACATGTTAAGGTGACAGTTTGTCTTTTTATGGTAGATGTTCATAATTTTATTATAATTATTCTAATTATCCACATGAAACAAAAAAAAATACTATAGTAACAGTAAAGTACTTGAATTATTCCGTTGTGGTGATTCTACAGTTTCTATGGTAACACAACAATTATAGTAATCAATCTGTTGTGGTGATTCTACAGTTGCTATGGTAACACAACAACAACAATAATCAATCTGTTATGGTGATTCTACAGTTGCTATGGTAATACAACACTATAGTAATTGATCTGTTGTGGTAATTCTACAGTTGCTATGGTAACACAACAACTGTTGTAATAGGAACAAATGATCCAATATTGTAAGATGGTAAAGTCTAAATGGAATATAGCTGCGGAAACGCACATCAATATGGCATAATTTTCATGACACTGTACAACAATAATTAATATTCTTTACATTATTGTGAAGGTTGGGGTGGGGGTAGACATTAATAAAATACAATTACTGGGTAATTTAATAAATAATCTGAATAATACTCAGCATAATTACTGTTTTTACATTACTGTGAGGGTTGGGGTGGGTGTAGATGTTAATAAAATACAATTTAATAAGTAATTTAATAAATAATATGAATAAATAAAATAAAATTTATAAAATTTTAAATAAAAATAATTCTCATTAACTTCTGGCCACAGCTGTATCCCTTCTAGCAACAACTCTATACTGTAGGGTATTTTTTTTTTTACTAAAATACACCAGTTTACTGTAGTAAAAACTAAAGTATACTACAGTATTTATTACAGTTTATCAGTTCACTAAAGTTAATATTACAGTATGCTGGAGCATTCATTAACAAATTCAATTCAATTCCAAAAATCTTCATTTGTCCCCTAGGGGCATATAGAGCAGCACCATAAAACCAACCTCATTACCAAAGAAATGCACAATTTACAAATAATTATATGACAATAACAACAATAAACAATAACAAAGTAAATATGGCTTAAATTATCTAAAATTGTGTCCTACTAATGGTTAGAATTTAAGTATATTTTTTAATATAAGAGTGAAATAGCTTGCGTTATTGAGTGAAAGAGTTGTAAATACTGAGTGTGTTGGTGAAGTGCATTGTTAAAGTGTGACAAGATGGATGCTTGGGCCCAAAAACTGACCCTGTTTTACATTTAATGGACTGGCCATGGCAATCCTGAGGGAGTAAACTGAGCACGTGCTTCGCCCACCTTTATGACCACAGTGTCTCCATCTTCTGATGGCTACTTCCAGCAGGATAACGCACCATGTCATAAAGCACCAATCATCTCAGACTGGTTTCTTGAACATGACGATGAGTTCACTGTACTCAAATGGCCTCCACAGTCACCAGAGCTCAATCCAATAGAGCACCTTTGGGATGTGGTGGAACGGGAGATTCACATCATTGATGTGCAGCCGACAAATCTGCAGTAACTGCGTGATGCTATCATGCCAATATGGAGAAAAACCTCTGAGGAATATTTCCAGTAGCTTGTTGAATCTCTGCCATGACTGATAAAGGCAGTTCTGAAAACAAAAGGATGTCCAACCTGGTACTAGTAAGGTGTACCTAATAAAGTGGCCAGTATTGAATTTAAGCAAATTAGCTTGGGCTTTATTGAGCGATAGAGTTGTAAATACTATTAATTCACTTTACCATGCTATTTTTTTTATGTCCATATTAATTTGACATACAATAGGTCCAAGAGTAATTCCTTTGATGTAAAAAGTAATGCATGTATATTTGAAGTAAATCCAGCCCATCATTCCTATAGTACGAGTGTGTGAAGGTCTAAAAATACGCTTTCAGTCTTTCAGCCAGCCTAAATAAGTGCAGCGTGGCAATTATCGCTCTGCTGTATCTTTGAAGCATGGCTCTTCTTGTTGATGCCATCCGTTCAGACAAATGCACTCTGTCAGGCACGGGATAAAAATTAAGTTTCACGCCGCCGATGCAGGAATCACACATCGCTTTACTCGGTAACAGGGCTGTATGGATGCCGGACCACACCGTTCTGACACTTTTCTGATGGTTTCACGTCTCTGGGGAAGCAGCGGACATCCTGAAGCACTGGGTATGTTGGTAAAGTGCATTGTTAAAATGTGACAAGATGGATGTTTGGGCCCAAAACCTGATCCCGCTTCACACTTAATGGACTGGCGATGACGATCCTGAGGGAGTGAACTGAGCGAGTGTAAACTGATGCTGCGCCAAATAATGCTTCACCAACTCTTACATCATCAACAAAACAGAGCTGCTCTTCAGATTGAAGATTGAAGAGAGGCAGAGCAAAGGAGAAAATACAGCTCATCTGCATATATCTGCATATGCATGATCATAATTGAGGTTCTCCTAAAAAAAAAGATATTTATAAACAAAAATAAATAAATACATTTTGATAGTTAAATTACACAGGCTTCTTCTAAAAGATAATAAGACAGTGTACGAGGCATCATTATGGGAAAAAATTCTCAGCTTTTATTTACATTTGAACAAAACTTTCAAGTCAAAATTCTGAATAATTTTGGGCTTGACTGTACATACAACTCACTGGCCACTTTATTAGGTACACCTGTCCAAGTGCTTGTTAACGCAAATTTCAAATCAGCCAATCACATGGCAGCAACTCAATGCATTTAGGCATGAACATGCGCAAGATGATCTGCTGCAGTTCAAAGCGAGCATCAAAATGGAGGGGATTTAAGTGACTTTGAACGTGGCATGGTTGTTGCTGCCAGACGGGCTGCTCTGAGTATTTTAGAAACTGCTGATGTACTGGGATTTTCACGCACAACCATCTCAGAGGAAATATCCAGTGAGCGGCAGTTCTGTGGGCGCAAATGCCTTCTTGATACCAGAGGTCAGAGGAGAATGGCCAGACTGGTTCCAGCTGATAGAAAGGCAACAGTAACTCAAATAAGCACTCGTTACAACCGAGGTCTGCAGAAGAGCATCTCTGAACACACAACACGTCCAACCTTGAGGCGGATGGGCTACAGCAGCAGAAGACCACACCGGGTGCCACTCCTGTCAGCTAAGAACAGGAAACTGGTGGTGGTGTGGGGGATATTTTCTTGGCACACTTTGGACTCATTAGTACCAATTGAGCATTGTGTCCTTGCCACAGCCTACTTGAGTATTGTTGCTGACCATGTCCATCCCTTTATGACCACAGTGTCTCCATCTTCTGATGGCTACTTCCAGCAGGATAACACACCATGTCATAAAGCACCAATCCTCTCAGACTGGTTTCTTGAACATGACAATGAGTTCACTGTACTCAAATGGTCTCCACAGCCACCAGAACTCAACCGTGGTGAAACGGGAGATTGGCATCATGGATGTGCAGCCGACAAATCTGCAGCAACTGCGTGATGCTATCATGTCAATATGGAGCAAAATCTCTGAGGAATATTTCCAGTAGCTTGTTGAATCTCTGCCATGAAGGATTAAGGCAGCTCTGAAGGCAACACTTGGTACTAATAAGGTGTACCTAATAAAGTGGCCGGTGAGTGTATAAACACAGAATGACCCCATACAACACATATTTCATGTGCTCTGCACTCTTACACAGGTATTTGAGTGAAAAACAAGCTGAAATGCATGCATGATTTAATGAAACCTTGACCTTGAGTGCTGGTCTTTTGTGCATTTAACAGCATGTTCATGAGAATCTATCAATGCAGCAGTTTAATCCGACTCACACACGCTTTCAGAAGCTGAGATTAATAAGAATGCAACACAAAACTCAGTCCATGTACTTCTCCTCTGAGCGAAATATAAATGTAAAGTCATCACATTCATCTGTCTTTCATTCTGTCATCAGACAACTGAAGTTCCCATCCAGAGAAATTCAAGTCAATAACAGAAGCACACTCAGATAACTTCTTGCTAAGTGAAGTTTATCAAACACTGAAAACTTTTTCATGCTTTGGCTATTATTATTTAATTTCTGAACTAAACATTGAATTATTAATGCTGTTAAATCAGAATAGGTGTCCAGTTTATTGCGCCAACACTGCAAGACGTCATGCACAGATCTGCTCTTGATATATTAGAAATGTTTGTTTTTATTGTTATCAAATTATCACATATTGCAATTTTAAATGTAATGTAATAGGCATCATGGTGGCTCAGTGGTTAGCACTGTGGCCTCACACAAGAAGGTCGCTGGTTCTAGCCCCAGCTGGGTCAGTGTGTGCTTCTGTGTGGAGTTTGCATGTTCTCCCCGTGTTGGCGTGGATTTCCTCCGGGTGCTCCGGTTTCCCCCACAGTCCAATACATGCGCTATAGGGGAATTGATTAACTGAATTGGCCGTAGTGTATGAGTGCATGTCCTGGTCCTCCAGGTTAGGGGTTGAGTGTTGGGCTAATGACCCACCTCGTAACAAATTGAAGTTATGAAACACCAACATGGTGCAACTAAATATCAACTTCAATATAAATGACTTTGGGAGTAAGTAATTTAAATGAACAAATACCCCCAAACACACACACACACGCACGCACGCACGCATGCACACACACACATGCAATGACAGAATGAAAGACACAATGAAATATGAAAACTTATTTCTATATTTTCCATTAAATAAAGACACGTAATGTAATGACATGTAATGGTCTCTCAATGGCTATAGACATTCCTACTCAAGTGTCCTACAGTGTGCATCATGTTTAGGGAGCATTTTAAGGCCACTTTCTCAGACTTGTTAGTGTAAACTGACATACAAGCACTGGAGGGTTTTTTGCAGCATGGCAGACGAGCGCTAAATCCATTAGTGGCCATTAGTGGCCAGCTCAAGAATCATGGTTTGTGTTTGCCGATGATAAGACCTGCACCACTCTAAACAGCAGAAGCTCCCTAATGAGTGGACACCACAGGTGTTTATTTAGAGACGCCCGGGTTGAACTCAACACAACACAAAATAACTCACCTTTATCACTGTGAGCCAACAGGTGTCAGCACTGAGCATCAGTCGGTGGCAGATGTGTTTGTTTAGAGGGGAAGTGCAACTGGGGTTTACATTAGTCTGATTCTGCTTAAAACACCAGAGTTCTGGATATTTTATCAGTGATGTAAACTCAGAAATCATTTTTCTGTATAACCAACAACATATAAAC